>JADRCD010215673.1:0-12521 GCA_019843815.1 Montemys delectorum
CCATGATGCTTACCTGTCCTCAAAGCACACTGTGCACTTCCATGTATGAGTCCTCCGCAGGAATACACGGCACTCGGAGCACACACGATGGCTGCAGCCCTGACACACGGCCCCGCGGTTCAGCAGAAGGCCCAGAGCCTGCTGGCAACGTGCACAGCACTTCTCCTTGTATTCCTGGCTGGAGCTCTTTGCCCCTTTCCACCGAAGATGCTGTAGGTGTGTTTTCAGTTTCCTGTGACCCAACAAGTTGAATAATGATTGGTTGGTGTAATGATTCGTTTTCATTGCCAACTTGGCATAACCTTAAATCATTTGGGAAGAGCCCTAACAAGAATTGTCTACGTTGGGTTAGACTATGGACATATCTATGGGAGATTGCCATAAGTTAATTGATGTGGAAAGACCCAGCCCACTGTGGGCGGCACCATCCCCTAGACAGAGCATGAATTGTATGAGGAGGAGAAATGGAGTTGGCCAAGCAAGTAAGCATATATGCATTGGTGTCTTTTTGCTCTTGGCCATAGGTGTGATGTGACTGGTTATTTGAAGTCCTACCTGAACTTCCCCACAATATTGAGTGGTAACCTGGAATTAGAAGATGAAATCAACCTCTTTTTCCTTCAAAGTGCTTTTTTTTTCACCAGGGTGATTTATCATAGCAACGGAGATTAAAACTTGAACAGATTTATGAAGGAGCCTCCACAGCACCGTGCTGCTGGTCTCTCACCTCACCTGTCAAAGCCTGGGCTCAGGTGAGACAGCCCCTACCTCAGAGGTAGCTCAGGCTCTGTTCACCCTTTCAGAACAGAACCTTCCACACCAGTGTCCATGAGACTGGGACTATTCCAAACAGCTGTCTCTCACCTCCGATAAAGTGTCATTTTTCTCACTCTCTTATTATTTCAATAAATTAGAGTTTACAAGTACATTTAGAGGGTTTTTGAAGTAAAGGCAGGACCAGGCGTGGTGGCACCTCCCTTTAATCCTGGTACTTGAGACAAAGAGGCAGAACTTGGAGTTCAAAGTCAGTCTGGTCGACATATACAGGGAGTTCTGGCAATTCTTAGGACAAAGAGATCTTGTCTCAAATAAATAAATAAATAAATAAGAGGGAACAAGGAAAAATAATTTTGTATTTTTGGCTAAGCAGACCATTTCCTTCTTTAAGAATGTTATTTTACATGCATGGTATTTTTTTCCAATGTAAATGTTTTACATACATGTATGCCAGTACATCATGGGCATGTGTGCCTGCAGAGGCCAGAAGAGGGTATCGGACCCCTGGGCCTGGAGTTACAGATGGTTCACTACCATATGGGTACTGGGAATCAAATTCCATCCTCTGGAAGAGCAGCCAGTACTCTTACCTGCTGAGCCATCTCCCCTGTAACTCTGGAAAAGTTCTCCTATTAAAAACATTGGCTTGCATCCCCTACTTGGAGCTGAGATTGAATGAAGCGTTTTTTTGTTTGTTTGTTTGTTTGGTTGGTTGGTTGATTTGGTTTTGGTTTGGTTTTTCGAGACAGGGTTTCTCTGTATAGCACCACCACTTCGCCGGCAAAGGAAGGATTTCTTATGTGCTAAACATATATATGCTCAATAATCTGCTTGCTTTCAAATATGCCTAATAGCTGAAAGCTGACTATGAACTCTTTTGAATTAAAAATATTTAGATTTCTCCCAATTTGTGAATATGAGTGTTTTGCTTGTATGTATATATGTGCACCTGGTACCTACAGAGGCCAGAGAGGGCATTGGTTCCCCTGGAACTGGAGTTACAGATGGTTGTCGACCATCCTGAGGGTCCTGGGAAGTGAACCCAAGATCCTCTGCAAGAACAAAAAGTGGCCTTAACTGCTGAGTCATCTCTCCAGCCCTGACTGACCTTGAACTCCTAATCCTCCTGCTTCTACCTCCCAGGTAGTGAGATTTCTGGTCTGCTGGTGACTAAGGAAACACAAGCGATGTATTTACAGAGGGAACCTCCCAGCTAACAGAGGGCGGTTCTGAAGATGTCCAGAGCTGCCAGTAAGTGCAACCCCACACCAAACAGCTCCTGCAACCCAGCCTGGCCAGAAAAGAAGCTCCTGTTGATAAAGGGTCAGGGAACAGGCTAAGCAGGTTCACCTTCCTTTCTCTGAGCCAGCCTTAAGGCAAAAGTGAACAAAGAGAAAAGACAGAAACAGATTCTACCGGTTTTCTGTTTCTGACCCCCAACCCCCACTACCCCCGATTTGTGCCTTCAGGTACCATGGAAATCCAGGTGGGGAACCTTAACTAGAAGTTTTCCCTTGGGGGGGGGGGGCGCTGCCAGAAGAAGCCTTGCAGTGTTTCTTAGTAGCTTCCACAAAGTGGGTAAACACACAAAGAACAACATCACAAAGGCTCCTTTTTCCAAAGAATTGTGAGACTAATTTAGTTCTATTGCAAGAAACAATCCCCATTCCTACACTTTCAGTGGGATCCTTCTGGGTGAGCTCAACCCTGAGCTAGCCATCACAAGAAAGCCAAGGAGCGGAGTCATGGCTCTAAGCAGAAAAGTCTAAGCCCCGCACTTGGACCGTCCCAGGTGGAAGCGCAGCTTACCGGACCCTTTCCTCCTCGATGCTTTGAACAGTTTGATCTCGATATAGGACCCGGAGAATGATGTCCCGTTCCAGCTCCCTGAAGGACTCCAGGTCCACTTCGTGGGCCATTTCCGACAGAAACGATCAACTGCCCTGCGGGCAAGCCGGAGTCCAGCTGCTTCCCTTGGTCCCGCAGGAGCCCCTCTCTGGTTTCACGGGTGACTGTGCTTGACGTGTGGCTCTTCCTTCCTTCCTAACTGGGTCATACTCCTTCAGAGAAGCAAACTCCACGAGGCTGCCCCACGGCTGGAGTCGCTTCCACCCGGGAGAGTGTTTTCACTGGGCTCTGCCTGATGAGACAAGAGCGTATCTTTTTTTGAGGTTTTGCCAGAGATTGTTATAAATGATGCATGGCTGCTGAGCAGATAATTTCTGTAAAGCGCTAGTAATCTCCAGCTGGAGGAAGTTGACAAGCAGTCATGAGAGAGCCTGACGACTTTGGGGCCCTACAGCAAAATTTCCGTAGAAAAATATGTCCAGGTCAGCAGAAGTGACAATAAAAGTCTAGCCTGGTTAATGCCTTTAAAACCTGTTTTTTTTTTTTTGTTTTTTTTTTTTTAAGACAAAGAACAAACAAAAATCATCATCGGTTTGCCCGGCTGTACACCTGTGCAAATGTCACTCCAGAGGCGAGAACACGTGGGCAGACACAGCTTTGTGTTTTCAGCTATGATTCAACTGCCATTGAAGAAGCCTTACCTTTTCAACACCTGGTATAATTTCTAAACTTGGACTTTCTTACCAAAAATTCTGGATCTTCAGGTGGGAGGGGACAGAGACCCACGTTTAATGTTAACGTTTATTGTTTAACGTTAGCTATTCTGTTACCAAAAATCTTAGAGAGTTCACCAGTTTAGTTACATAGACCCAGACAGTCTAGCCTGCTGCACACCAGGCTGTATGTATGTATGTATTTATGTATGTATTTATGTATGTATGTATGTATGTATGTATGAATGAATGTGTTAGCTCACTGCCCCTAGAGTGAACTTAACCTATACAGGATTAGATCAAGCATGAGAGAAAGAGATACCACCCAGAGGTACCACCCAGAGGTACCACCCAGAGGTGCAAAGGGGAAGGTGCTAGGCCAGTGGTTCGAAACTCTCCTAACACTGTGACCCTTTAATTCAGTTCTTCATGTTGTGGCGATCCCCTAACCATAAAAATCATTTAATTGCTACTTCATAACTGAAATTTTGTTACCGTTATGAGTCACAATGTAAATATCTGACATATAGGGTATCTGATGTGATCTCCGATGGGGGCGCTACCCACAGCGTAAGAACCCTGCACTAGAGCAACAAAACAACAGGTTTCCTTGGTGGCCAGTTTCTTTTCTGTGTCCTTTAAAAGAGGAAGACAAACATGAGAAAACAAAATTGAAAATACGGAGGCTGGTGAACTGTGTGCCTTTGAAGGAGGAAGGCTTACTTCTCAGCACCCAAGTGAAAAAGCCACATGTGCAGGCGCACACTTAGCATCCAGGAAGTGGAAACCGGAAGATCTCTAGGGCGTGTTGGTCAGCAGGCCAAATAGCTACGAGTTGTGGGAAATCAAGGTGGGTGATGTCCAAGGAGCAACAGCTGGGGCTGGTTCCTGGCTTCCGTATGCTTGAGCATACACGTGTACCTGCATACATGTTCCTGCACACATGTGAACAAACATGCCTAACACACACACACACACACACACACACACCAGTAAGAAGTATGGTGTGGTGGGGCAGCAGAGGTGCAGTAGTAAAGAGCATTCGTTACCCTTCCAGGAGCCTCAGGAATCATGCTAGGCAGCTCACAACTGCCCGTAACTCCAGCCCTGGAGATCCAAAGCTACCCCTTCAGGCTTCTATGGGCACTATATTCATAGGCACACATAATTAAAAGTAAAAATATAATGTGTTAATGCATAAACACATAGCATAGTCATTTAGCATTATCAAGTGCCCTTCACACATAAGAAAGTTGTTATGTCCCACCCTGGCCACGCAGCAGGTATGGTTGTAGCAAAATCACCACTTACATGCAGAACAAGACAGGAACCTCCCATCTCTGGGATAGTCTTAGGGGACCACTATGTTACATGCGTGTCATGGAGTTGTTTGCTGACGCATCATCACAAAGCACACGACTAACTTCACACCATTTTAACTGAAAAGACATCAGCGCAAGGATGTCCTCAGCTGTTGGCTATTATTTTTTTTACAAGTATCATCAGAACTGAGAAAGACTGCCATCAATTAGGGGAATATGCATAACCACAGCACCCTCAACCTATCAATTATTTATGTCCTGTAATAGAGCTATGAGCAGCGTTAGGCATCGGGCCCTGCTTCTGTTTAGTTCAAGTCAAATGATTCTGCATGCCTCCATCCACCAAGAAAATGTAGATGACTCAAGCAGTGTAATGCCGTTTTGATCTTCCAGCCTAGCTAGTCCTGTACTCAGGAGGGTCCTTTCTGTACTTTGATGGCTTTTGAATTCATGGATAAGCAACAGACTCCTATGACAACACTCTCTTTCAACAAATTCTCTTCACACCTTTAATCCCAGCACTTGGGAGGCAGAGGCAGGCGGATTTCTGAGTTCGAGGCCAGCCTGGTCTACAGAGTGAGTTCCAGGACAGACAGTACTACACAGAAAAACCCTGTTTCGAAAAACCAAAAAAAAAAACCAAAAAAAACAAAAAAACAAAAACAAATTCTCTTAACCCTCTTTGTAATCTGTGGTAGTCTGGGGAGGTCTATGCAATAAAGTACATTGGGTTATAAAAGCAATTAATCACACTGAAGTATTAAAAATGGTTACATAGTAGCTTGTGTGTTCATTGATCCGGGAGATAATTAAGGTCTGGCAGTGATGTAAATGATTAACAATGCCAAAGTGGTAGGGATGTAGACAATGCTTTGCCGTCTCTAAGGCACATGATGTCACAGGAAAACTTGTGATTGCTGTCGGGAGCAAGGTTATAGGTCTGGCTGACTTCACCTTGGTCTTTGCTTACATCCACAGTGGAAAGAAATGCTAAGCTTTAGTTAAAGACCAATGGAAATAGGACCTAGAGAAGTCTCTCAGTGGTTCGGAACACTGGCTGCTCTTCCAGATGACCTGAGTTCAATTCTTAGAACCCACGTAATGGCTTACAACTATCTGTAACTCTGGTCCCAGAGGGTCCAATGCCATTTCCTACCTTTGAGGGCACCAGACACACAAGTGGTATGCAGATATACCCATACACATGTAATAAAATATATTCTTAAAAGGATTAATGAAAAATGAGGATGTTGTTTCCCACACACCAAGACAGGCTAAGGACTGTGGCCTATAAGACATTACTTGTTTATTGATTTCTTTATTGTAAGATGGAGTTAACATAACAGTTGTGGGGGGTGTCATGAATGAGAAAAGCTAGAGGCCTGAAAGGGGGCTGCTTAGCCTCTGCATCCTACCAGTAAAGAACCCTGTTTTGGACAGGCTTCCTAGCCAGGCATCAGGAAACACATGGCAAGAGGGACTTCAGGAGCAGCCACCTAGCGTGTCTGTATGCCCTCGGGTCCCCTCATTCCCATTTTCCAGATGGAGAACCAAACTAGCCGATTTCAGTTTCAGGGCTCTGCGTCTCCATGGAAAGGGAGAACAACAGGAAGATAGTGGTGGAAGCTGGGAGATGGCTTAGTCCATGAACTGTTTGCCTGGACTTCAATCAGCAGCATCCATGTTAAAGGCCTGATACAACATCACAGCTTGTAATCCCAACACTGGGAGGTAGGCAGGAAGTTCCAGTTTAGCCTAATCTGCAAGCCCCAGGTTCTAGTGAGAGACTCTGACTCAAAAGACAAAGAGATGGCACCAGAGCAACAAGAGCGGAAGATGGGGCTGGAGAGATGGCTCAGTGGTTAAGAGCACTGACTGTTCTTCCAAAGGTCCTGAGTTCAAATCCCAGCAACCACAAGGTGGTTCACAACCATCTGTAATGGGATCTGATGTCCCCTTCTGGTGCATGAAGACAGTGACAGTGTACTCACATACATAAATAACTCTTTTTTTTTTTTTTTTTTTTTTAAAAAGAGAGAGTGGAGGATGACCTCTGGTTTTCATACACGTGAGCACACAAATACACCTGTGTACACATCCACCCACACACACCTTGGAACACAGTGTGACCAATGCTACAAGGAGCAAGTTAGTGTTTGTGCTTCCCAAGTGTAGCCTGCGCTCACCCCTGGCTGTCTGCTCTTTTTAGTGAACACCCTGATGAGTCACGTGCTGGTTTGCTCGATTCTCCCTTATTTTAAATAAATGAAGCACTGGCTGTGAACAGTTCCTGTGGCTGGATGTGTTTTTCTCTGGCGTGGGTGGGTCTCCAGCTTCTCAGTTAGTGAGGGACCCAGTGAGTGCCATCCTGGAGGGATAATGACAGCGTTTCCACAGGAGAAACCTGGGCTTCTCAGTGCTCACCCAGCAGGTGTCTTAAGTCGTGTGCATTTCAGGAATACTACTATCTATAAAACACTATTCTGTCCCCATCCTGGGCCAGCCAGCGTCAAGGAGTGGGACCTACCCTGTTCGAGAAAGAGAACGCTGGCTCCCCCTTGTGGCAGAAGAGTGGTGTTCGCCTTCATGATCTAGCTAGGCATCTTTGTTGAGCCTTTGTGGAGCACTATTCTGGGCGCCTCCATTTGCTATGTATACCCTGTTCTATGAGAGGATTATAGCACAAGCGTGTAAAGAAGAGGATAAAGTCAGAGAGACGTCACCAGCAAGGAAAAGAGGCTGGAATTTCTACCAAGAAGGTGGAGTAAAGCAACTGCCCATCAGCATTCGATAGACCTCTGACCTTCCTTGTCACACAACACAGCAGAAAACCTACAAGGCTGTATACAGTTCGAACAAACCAAAAGAAATGCAAAGGGTGTCGGTCCTCAAGCTGTGGGTCACTGAGTCAGCCAATCATGTCAACAGCAGTGCAAAAGCAGATGAAGAACTATAACCCACATATCATAATTATACAAACCCAAAGCTGAGAATGTAAGACAAGATTTCAATTCACCCAAAGAACTTCAGATATAGCCCACATGGATTTCTGGTATGCCAGAAGACAAAGACACAATGGCTGGACAGTCCCAGGTGTGAGCATTCCAAATCCATTTCCCTGTGGTTACTTTCAACTCTTGGGGACTTGGATCCCAGCTTTTCCATACATTCAGCCAAATGGGAGACTTTAGTCTCATTTCTATAAATTTTCAGTATCTCTGATACTTGTCGAGCATGGAATGTCAGTAAAACCTTCTGTTATTTGAAACGTGTCTTGTTTTTGTTTTGTTTGGTTTGTTTTTACCTTAGAGGGCTGGCCTAGCTAGTTTTATGTTAACTTGACACAAGCTAGAGTTATCTGAGGAGGAAGCCTCAGTTGAGAAGATGCCTCCATAAGATCCAGCTGTAGGGCATTTTCTCCATTAGTGATCAATGGAGGGTTGGGGGGGGGCGGAGTAGAGAGCCTAGCCCATTGTGGGTGGGGCCATCCCTGGGCTGGTGGTCCTAGGTTCTACAAGAAAGCAAGCTGAGGAAACTAAGAGGAGCAAGCCAGTAAGCAGCACCCCTCCATGGCCTCTGTATCAGCTCCTGCCTCCAGGTTCCTGCCATGCTTAAGTTCCTACCCTGGCTTCCTTCAGTGATAGACGATGATACTATGGTGCGGAAGTGGAAGCCAAGTAAACCCGTTCCTCCTCAACTTGCTTTTTCAGCATGGTCTTTCATCGAAGCAATAGCAACCCTCAGTAAGACAAGGGCCCACTTCAAAAAAAAAGACCCTTTCAAAATAGTGACACAAAACATTATCCCAAGGTCATTTACGAGTTAACGGAAGCTAGGGTTGGTGGTGTGCACCTGACATTTCACACTCAGAAGTCAAGGTCAGAGGATCTCAAGTTCAGGACTAACCCACAAAGTAAGTCTCAGAAAATCAAAAAGATCGACTAGAAAGCTAGCGGGTGATTGCTCTGTGGTTGCTGGTGTCTTTTGGTCATGCTGTTCAGAGCCTTTGGACATTCTGTTTACTATGAGTGACCACTGGAACTTGCTACAGGCTTTCCTTGGGGACAGTGCCATCCCTGGTTTGGAGATATGTGGATGCTTCTGTTACTGAACTGTGCTGAAATCCCGTACACGGGTTGACTATCGTAGCAACTTATGGAGAAAGAGCACAACCTGGCGACAGAGGTTAACTCATAGAGACAGGAGAGGGATGTTGTGTATACTCGGGATTTTCAAAGAAAGCAACTTTTGTGTGCACCGAAGGAAAACAAAACGTTGACCACCATTTACCATCCAAGAAAGACATAACTGCTTACAGGATTCGAGTCAATAAATCACAGGCCGGCAACAGTATGTGCATGGTGATACCACTAGCCACAGACATCTGGTTATCTCCTCTGTTAGCATGTTCTTTTTTACAGAGAACTTCATGTCACATCATCACAACACATACCTTTTTTTTTTTTTTAAAAAAAAAGAACTACGGCAATGACATCATATTATTACTGTTATAACCATCATGTAAGTTGTGCTGTGCATGCACTAACTCTGGGAGAGAATGGGAGGTACAAAGCAGCTCCTATAAAAACTGGTCCCTGAACCTATGAACTAGTGGACTCATCATTGCCTGGGCCGCTTCCAAATTAATGGTATCACTCTTGTTCGCTTTCCAGCTTGCCATTGGTTTGGAGGAGATCGGGGCAAAGACAAATAGAGAATTGGTTGGTTTGGGGCTTATAAACAGTTTTACGAGTTAGTTTGATTGTAAACTAAATTCTGCCTGATTTCCGGGTAATAATGAAACTTGTAGTTGCTCTTTCAATAGGAGTCAGCTAAATGACCTCCAGTGTGTGTCTATAATCCTCTCGAGCTTTCTCTTGGCTAGGTCGGCGCTGGACTCTTGGGAGTCATTTGCCAACGTGGAGACTCTACAGCGGGCTTCTTCTTCTAAGTCACTCAGAGCCAGCTCCAGCTGAGGCCTGCCCGGGGAACTTGGGGAGGCTTTGTCTGAAGACATAAAAACAGTGGGCTAGGAGCACAGTTTTGGGTGGCATGCTCACGCCTAGGATGCATAGAGCCTGGCTGATAAAAAAAAAAAAAAAAATTAGTGTAACTACTCTTGGTTCATAGTATACTTTTCCCAGCAACTCCTTTCTTTGAAAAATTGCTGCCGGGCGGTGGTGGCGCACGCCTTTAGTCCCAGCACTTGGGAGGCAGAGGCAGGCGGATTTCTGAGTTTGAGGCCAGCCTGGTCTACAGAGTGAGTTCCAGGACAGCCAGGGCTACACAGAGAAACTCTGTCTCAAAAAAAAAAAAAAAAAAAAAAAAAAGCTAATAAAATTCTTCCTACTCAATAGAGGTTTTTCTGTCATGAAAGATGAACAGGCCTATCGAAAATGCCAACACGTACCGTTTTAGCAAAAATAAGAACATGGTCACAAACTTGATTTCTGGTCACATGTACTACCAAGAAATTTAAAAACGACATTGGGGTTTTTCAGGTATTTAAAAAAAAATATGGGGGCTGGTGAGATGGCTCAGTAGGTAAGAACACTGACTGCTCTTCTCAAGGTCCTGAGTTCAAATCCCAGCAACCACATGGGGGATCTGACACCCTCTTCTGGTGCGTCTGAAGATATCTACAATGTACTTATTTATAATAATAAATAAATCTTTGGGCCGGAGGAGCAGGGACTGAGTGGAGTTAGTTGACCTGAGCGAGCAGAGGTCCTAAATTCAATTCCCAACAACCACATGAAGGCTCAAGCATCTGTATAGCTACTACAGTGTACTCATATACATAAGATAAATAAATCAATCTTTTAAAAAAATATGGACGAAACAAACACACTTCTCTCTTGGATGCTTTTCATTTTTGTGATGTTTTCGAATGAGCAAGAGGAGAAAGTGATCCTACGACAATTAGCTTGCATGGTCTTCACACTGTTCCACGTACTGCATAGTGCCGCACAAGGGTGGGGTTGTGCTTCTCCATCCTCATTGCTTCCTGAATGCTTCCTGAATGCTTTCTGCTCCTGCCCCCTCCCCCAAAGTCATTTAAGACCATTTATACGAGGCCAGGGAGATAGTTTGGTGGGCGGAGCACTTGCTTTGTAAGTGTGAGGACTTCAGTTCAGGATCCTCAGAGCCCGTGTAGAAGCTGAACAACACTCTACAGTAGGTGAGGAGTCAGAAGACTCCCCCAGAAACTTACCGACATTGAGACTCTCCTCAGACAAGGTGGAAAGTGAAGACTGGCACCTGAGGCTGTACTGTGACCAGCAAACGCGCTCAGTAGCAGAAACTGTCTTCCTCGCCAATCAACCCACGCTCCGCCCCCTGCTCCCACACCACGCCCCCTGCAACCACAGACTCTTGGAACACATCACATAACGTACTCTTCCATACTTTCTCAACTCTTCCTTCTGGCCAACTAAATTTCATTTACTCTGAACATCTGAAGGCAATAAGAGGCTACTGTCCTGTAAGTAGCCCTGTTCTGTCCCTCCCTTCGCCGGTGAGGTCTTGGGCAACTTATGTAACTCCACCCACTCAGGACTTAATATCATTACGCATAAATCAGAGTGACACCCAGGATGTTCCTAGGCCTTTGGCAGTGATGTATGGATACAGACTTAGAAGGCGGCATGGCGTATGGTAGGCAGGAAGTGCCAGGTGATATTAGCAACAGGGCTTGGAAGAGGACCCACACATAGTACTGCTGTGTGCTGGCTAGATGTATATCACCTTGACACAAATTATAGTTGTCTGAGAGGAGGGAACCTCAATTGAGAAAATACCTCCATAAGATCGGGCTGTGGGCAAGCATGTAGGGCATTTTCTTAATTAATGATTAATAGGGGAGGACCCAGACCATCATGGGTAGGGCCATTAAAGCAGGCTGAGCAAGCCATGGAGAGCAAGCCAGTAAGGAACACTCCTCCATGGCCTCTGCATCAGCTCCTGCCTCGAGGTTTCTGCCCTGACTTGCTTCGGGTGATGAACGGCAATGTGGGCGTGTAAGCCAAGTAAACCTTTTCCTCCTCAACTTGCTTTTGGGTCATGATGTTTCGCCACAGCAAGGGAACACTGACTAAGACGTATTGGTCTTAGAAGGGCCATATGGGAATGTCAAATGCTTCAGTCAGTTTTTCCTTATTTCCAATCAAAATCAACCACCCCTTCACCTTTAGCCCCCAGTTCTTTTTACTCTGCATTTCCATAGTGGGTTCAGTTTCATTTTGTGCTCTTGTGTCTCTCTCTAACGGAAGTCTCAGGTCTCAGGTTACAGTAGGAGGTAGCCAGTGCCTGACTTGAGCTGAGAAACCTTGTGCACCTTGTGGTGACAGGAAGGTTGAGTAAAGCCGGAAGCAGGAAGCAGCCGGGCAGGAGGGAGACCGTCGGGGGACGAGTATATACAGAAAGCTGCGGTTTCGGAACTCTGAAGCACACAGGCAAACCTGGGTCATTCTTAAACTCGAAACAGACACTAGAAATGATCACAGGCCAATGATCTCATACAGACTGTCACAATGTCACAGTGAGAACCCTGAGACCTCCCAGACCCAGTTTTCTACGATGCCTATAAACTCGTTTGTTCAAGAAGGAGAGGAGCTGGAAAGGAAGCCCCTCCTCTAGGGCTGTGTGGCACAGGGCACTGTGTCTGAGGGGTTTCTATGCGGGCACAGCAGCCCCACCCAGGACTGACCTCCTGTTGGTGCCTGGAAGCACCGACCACACTCACCCTGCATATAGTGTCTTTTCTATCGTGCCTCTAATAAAGTTTCAGGCCTAAGTAAGCAGTAGGCATTAAAGATTAGTAATACAAGCGGGGCCGGAGCGAGCAGGGCCGGAGCGAGCA
>JADRCD010215674.1:0-22105 GCA_019843815.1 Montemys delectorum
AGAACCTTCTACAAAGGAATGTGAAGCTGAGAGCATGGGAAACAGATTCTCTCATCTCCAGAAGGCAATGCCGTACTGTAGATAAGCCAATGAGATCACGATGGGCTTGTGACTTCTTTTGTTGTTGTTGTTTTGTTTTGTTACAATTTTAAAAAACTTTATTGGTTGAGTGAAACTGATGAGGTATGGAAAAATACATCAACATTATTTTCTAAGGATATTTTAGATGATGTTCTGCCTAATCTACTTGCCATCAACTATATACTGGGTCCTACGCAATCTACACTTGTAAATTAACTAGGTCAGACCACAGCTAGTGGACAATTTCGGCACCAATAAGTTATTGAAAAATGGGACTTCACATCATTAAGAAATATAATGGCTGAATATTCAAATGTCAAGGTCAAGATACAATTTGAAAGACACCAATTTCCCCAGGGGTGGGGGGGGATCCTTTTTAATAGTATCTTCACATTACCATTACAATAGTAGTTGTATTCTTGCTTTAAATTGTATGCAGTCTGGGCATATCAAACATATAATGATATTTAAGAAGTGAAATTGAAACCCTAATCCAAACTCTACCACTATCACGAAGTGACTCAACACTGCACATTTAAGAAGATCTATTCTTCCAATAGCAAGTCGATAAAGCATCGGTAGGACAATTTCTACTGAAAAACTTAAGCACCTTATTATTTGTGCAGTGCTGAAAATTTACTGCAACTCTAATTTCTTTTTTAACACAAACAATGATTTTTTTTAATATATACATTATATGTATTCAGTATTCAAGTAAAATTCCCTAACAGTTAGTGACATTTTTAAAAATGTGCGAAACTGCAAAACTCATTGTAATAGAATGTGTAAGGTCAAAGGGGCAGGACGTCTGACAGCCACTGCACTGAGGATGCACATCATCAGTCCCGGGGGGGGGGGGGGGGAACCTGCTTACTGTTGAATCTGAAGTTGAAATTTTGTGTGAATAATTACAAAATATTTAATGAGAAAAACTGGCAGCCAGCACATGAAGCACCCACAGTAGGTATATGATTGAAAATTAATAAAAATAAATGTAAGGTGCTGACTGATGTAGGGACTAATAGTATCTGACTCTTAGCACTGGCCTTGATTACATGGGAGATGGAGTAGTCATTACAACTGAGAAAGCATACTGAATAAATCATTGTCAAATTTTCTGTTTCCAGCCCATTCTTTGAGTTCTTCCACAAACAGAACAAGATGCTCAAAAAGGGCAAAATGTCTCACTTTTGGATAAATGGGTTCTTCATACCAGAACCAGAGGAAACCTCAGAAAAAGTGGAAAATGGAAGTCTTTGTGATCAGGAAATCGATAGCATTTGCAGTATAGAGCGTGCAGATAATGACAAGGAGTATCTCGTACTCACCCTAACAAAAGACGATCTTGACAAAGCAAAGACAAGGCCAGCCAATATTTCTCTCCAAATTTTAAGGTGAAATTATACTTTAGAAAAACAGTAGAGGAGCCATCAGATCCAGAGGCTAGCAGTTCAACTTCAGTGACTCCAGATGTTAGTGACAATGAACCTGATCATTATAGATATTCTGACACCACTGACTCTGATCCAGAGAATGAACTTTTTGATACAGATCAGCATTCACAAATTACAAAAGTCTGATTTTTTTCTCTTATCCAGAGGGATAAAATACCATGAAAAAAAAAACTTGAATAAACTGAAATAGACTTTTTTAAAAAAATGGCAATAGGACATTGTGTCAGATTACAGTTATATAGGAACAGTGCTCTTCTGACCAATCTTGTTTTACCCTATACATCCACAGGGTTTTGACACTTGTTGTCCAGTAAAAAAGGCTGTGTATCTGTGTCATGTATATACCTTTTTGTGTCAAAAGGACATTTAAAATTCCATTAGGTTAAATAAAAGATGGCACTTTCCCATTTTATTCCAGATGTATAAAAAGTGGAGACAGGCTTTATATACTTCGGAGTTTTTCCTTTATTTTCTGTCACCAGCTGAAGTAGCTGAAGAGCTCTGATTCCCGGGTTCACGTCCTGACCTTTTGCACTTGTGGCAACAGATAATAAGTTTGCAGTTGGCTAAGAGAAGTTTCTGCAGGGTTTTGCTACATTCTAATGCAATGCACTTGGGTTGGGGAATGGAAGGAATGCTCAGAAAGGAATGTTTCTAGTTGGGCTCTGGACCATATACAATCTCCAGCTCCTTGGATGCACCTTTCTTTAGCATGCTCCACTTACTAATCTGGACATCCGAGAGATTGGCTGCTGCCCTGCTGTTTGTTTGTGTGTTTTAAAGAGCATATTGGTGCTCGAAAAGGCAGCTAGAATGAGAGTATTTGTATTTGGGTACAGGAATGAACCGTCTACAGCATCTCAAGAATCCATAAATGAAGGGATATAAAAATAAGGTGGTCACAGATGAGAGACACAGCAACAATGACCTAACCATACAGATGTGGAGGCTTACAACAAAGAATGGGCTTGTGAGTTCTGCAGCTGAAAGCTTACAGGCTTGAGTCTGATTACTGTAATTTGTTACAGCAGCAACAGAAAAGAAGATATGTCAAGTTGCAGTTCACTAACTACAACTGAATTTTATCCAGATTGACTTTAGCATGCTGACTTGCCTCAGTCTGCATAATGTTATTAGTGTGGATATGTTTTCTATATACAAACATGTATGTAACAATTAGTGAAAACTAGGCCATGAATTTGAAAGAGAGCAAGGAAGGGGCAAGTGATGTAATGATGTTATAATCTCAAAAGGTAAAGAACTAATATTACACAAAGGAGACTCATCATGACTCATTAGCTTTATAAGCCTATAGTTTTGTCATGCTTTAACAGTTTTGGGTTGCTGCATTTGAAAACAGGTCGTTTGAATATACATATGGTTGAATATACATATGGTCAAAGTAACTATGGGGGTACTTCAATTTTACTGTCCATTCAGGCATCCCTCTTCCTTCCAAGCATCTTGCTCTCATACATTGTCTTTTCTCCTTATTGGATTCTTTTTCTCATTCATTTGCAATAATTGATATACTCTTAATACAAAAATCTATGTTAGTTATGTATGCTAAATATATAAGATTACGTTCTTGACCTCTTTTAAATTTATGGCATCTTATAGTTTTAATGAATGTAAATATTTTCATTCAATGCATTCTTAATTCTTAGGTCTTATCGTACGAACTTCTCAACCTCCACATCATAAATTTAGTCTATATTTTCTTTCTAACATTTTTAATTTGCCTCTTATATTTAGAAGTTTCAGATATTTGGTTATTTTTCACTTTTATACTTAAGTGTCTGATATAATTTCTTAACAAATTGTTTCTTGGGGGGTTATAAGGATAGTTTATGTGTAGCATATGTCTACACACACATACATATATACATACATATGTGTATATATAATGTATGTCTTCCTTCCTCCTTTCTTCTTTTTTTCTTTCCTTTTTTCTTTCTTTCTTTCTCCTCCTTTCCTTTTCTTGCTATGTAGTGCAAGCTGATCTTGAACTCACAATCTCCCCATCAATCGAGCACTTGGATTACGAGATTACACAGCCACAGCTTTAAATATAACTCAATATATTCTTATTTATCCTGTAAATTGTTTATGTGACTTTGAAGTTCTGTTTGTATGAAGTTTAGGATAAGCTCGAAAAATTCCACTGAGCTAGTACTACCACCACTACTCCTTACACACACCCATACACACACACACACACACACACACACACACACACACACACACGAGAGAGAGAGAGACAGAGACAGAGACAGAACTCTTAGGTAGCTAGCCTACTGTGCACTATAATTTACACAGAGTGGTAAAATACTTTTCATGATAGTACAAAATCCAAATTGAGCCTTTAGTATCTCTCTTTATTTAAAAAGTACATTACAACGTGTACTGCATTTTTAAATGTTCATTGTAAGTGACATCAGTGAGGTCTACATAGAAATAGATCATTTATACATGTGTTACTTTCATAATGGAGTGAGCATCCATATTGAGTGGCTTGCTCCTGATCACTTAGGTATAATTTAAAAGCAAATCTGTTTGTCGTTTTTTTCTCCTAACCATGTTTTTCTCCAGTAATCAAGATTTTTGGCTTTAATATGAAACTATGATTAGCAACGACAACCAGAGATGAAAATTCTCACATTGCATGTTCCTGTTTCTATGTCAACATTTAAACAAGCAGATAAAGAGTTTCCCTCTTTTACGTGATTCACATAATGGAGTTTAAGGAAACATTTACTTTCTCACATAGTGGAAAGAGTTTTCTTATTCCATTGAATTGTATTGAACATGGCCTAAATGGCTGTCGTGGGGTGAGAACAACGCAGGTTTTCAATTTGACATGCTGGTAGGGTTACCAATCTGAGTTTCCTCTGGAAAGTCTGAGAATAAATGTCTAGACTGATTTTTCAATCCAGAAGCTTAAACTTCAAGAAACCCCGGGCAGTCCCAGCAGCCTGCGGAGGTGGATTAAGCCCAGCTGGGGCAAACACAGTCACACTGTTTCCATCAGATTAAAGGCCAATTCCATCCAGTCTCCCTGTCTCTGCCAGAATAACAATCAGCTCATTCTGCCCCTCCTCACCAAAATTTCTCTTGCACTTACTTCCCCCACCACCCCCAGCTTCCTTCTGTTCCTGTCACGGTTCTAGTTTCAACTAGATATTTTCTTTTTCTTTTCTCATGAATTTTTGCCTGTATTTAGGAATCTTTTCAATTTTGCTTTGTTTTTTTATCTCTGAGTGGTAAGAAAAGTGGCCTTTTGCCTCTGATGGGCTCATTCATTCATTCATTCATTCGTTCATGCCATAAACATGAACTAAACACTGGTTAAAAGTAGTAATACAAAACATTTGGGAGATGCAGCTAATTTAACTGTGCCCTATGAGACATGGGTCAGTGACCTTGCTAAGCAGTAAATGACAAAAAATGTAGACATCTGCTGTCAGTCTCCATGGCTCAAACACTGCAGTTGGGTTCCATCTCCCAACCTCCAAGTCCTAAGCCGGGGAACCCTGATCTGTCACGGATGGATGTTGCATTTTGTCTATGATAGGATTGTAGCAGTGGTTGTGTGGCAGGCCATGGGTTATGCTGATGCAGTCCTTCAGACAGGATTCATTTCAGAGATTGGAGAGAAGCTCATTTTAGAGAACACAAAGCACAAACCATAGGCAAGAAAAGACAAGTCAGGTCATGTGGGATCCAACTAGAAGTCTGAGGGAGTTCTTTGGTGGAGTCTCAGAAACCAAGAGAAGTTTAATGATCTGAGAGAAATGAGAAGACATGCAGAGACTAGGATATCGGAGGTTATCACAGTGCCAGGGAGATTCCTAAATCTCTTTAATCTATTTAGTTCTCTTTTCACAATCGCTGCAGGAATTCTAGCCATGATAGTTGGACTATAGAGTAGACTTCTACTTGATCTTTTTATTCTCTCTCTCTTTTTAACCTATTCACAGTCAAGTCATTATTAAAAATTCAGTAAGATAGGGTATGAAGATAACTCAGCTAGTAAAGTGCATGCTGTGACAGTATGAGTTCACTCTAGCCACAAATAACCACCCCCCCAAAAAAATGTGAGCTTATAATCTCCATGCTGTAGAAATAGTAACAAGAGGGTTTCTAGGGCTTTCTAGCTAGTGTCTTAGTTACTTTTCTAACTGACTATTGCCATGATAAACCATCATGACCAATTTTATAAAATAAAATATTTAATCTGGAGCTCACAGTCTCAGAGTATTAGAGGCCATAACCATCACATCTGTGAGCATGGCAGCAGGCAAGCAGGCAGGCAGGCAGGCAGGCAGGCATGGCTCTAGAGCAGTAGCCAAGAGCTTATATCTTGAGCTACAGATACAAGATAGAGGGAGAAGGAAAGAAAAAGAGACACCGGGAATGCCATGGGCTTTTGAAACCTCAAAGCCTGTCCCCAGTGGCACACCTCCTCCAAGAAGGTCACACCTCCAACACTTCCAAACGGTTCCACTGAGGGTCTAGAACCCAATGACACCAAGCTAATCATGGGCAGGAGTCTACTGGAGTCCACTACAGACTCCAGATGTGAGAATACTTCTATGTGTCACAAACCTCAACAATGTGTAATTTGACTTTTTATTAAAGACATAAATAATAGCCAATTAAAACTTGCTAGCTAAAAGTGGTTAGCGGGTTAGAGATTATAGTATGCCGATATTCTTATAAACTCAAACAAGTATGTAGGAAAATGATTCATATGACTTCAAATTTTATTAAAAATGTCTCCTGGGTTTTTGGGTTTTTTTCCTTAAGATCTGCTAGAAATCTAGGTTTTTCCAGTTGCGGAATAAATCCAATAGACAGTACAGTAAAATTTGGATAGAAATAGATGTTCATTTCTGGTCTATTTTTACTATATTGATATCATAGGATTGTGACCTATTATAATCTTTGGTAGTAGAGACACCAGTTAGTGAACTCATTCATACAGCATGGCGGGTCTGCAGGCTTCTGAGACTGAAGACACTGGTCCATGCTGTCAAGAAGATAGTTTTGGGAATGGCAGATGCACCACATTTTTCCTTTTCTGGGTTGTAAAGTGGTGTGAGGCTCTGATGGCTACACTTAGTAATAATTCCAAGCATACATGGCTGAGTTCTAAAAGCCAAATAAGTATTTAGATAATAGAAAGAACAAAAGGTCAGGCACAGGCCTGCCAAAACCTGATGGCAATGGGTGTCTTTAGGAAAAGAAACAGTGATTTTCTTTATTTTACTTTGAGTGAATACTTTGAAGTCTTCACTTGCCATAAAATAATAGCGTATCATCTGTGTGGAACATGAGGAAATAATTAAAATCCAATCTTGACTTCTATTATAGGAGTTGCATAAAGATAAAAGTTTACATATAAAAGTTCTTTGAGCCTTTAAGAGGAGGGATCTAGACAGAATATGTTCACACTTGATCTTCCCATAAGCAAAGAATGATGAATCACATATACACCCTTCCAAATGAAAACTCAGCCTGATTCTCTTTAGAAGTTGAACAGATTCTATGCATTTAGGAAAATGTAGCTATAGATATTCACTAAAATGCTGACCAGAGAGGCATGAAAGTTTGGTGCTAACAAAAGTAAGCACTTAGACAGTGGCTAACAGGTTTACTTAAGGTGAATCTACAGTGGGATTAAGTGAGACTGGTCCTATTTTCGTGTCTCCTGAACAACCTCTAATATTATTCTCCTGTATCATTTAAATTGTCCCCATTCCTGAATCTCTTTGAGAACCTCTATATTGCAGTACTGTCTAAATGTTACATGTGCAAATCTATAGCATAACATTTACAAACAACTTCACAGCATCAAGCAGAAGTGGTACTTATAACGTGATTATAAGTTTGGAACTCACGGAGAAAAACGATGGCACTTGCTATTGAGTGGAAGCAATTGAGAATGTTACAGTAGAACTCAGAAGTAACTTCCCCCTTAACCCGATGTTTACAGAATAGTAAAGATATCAGCACTTTTTATGAGGTTTGTCCACCTATAGCTTCAGATGGACTAATCTAGAATAGCTTTTCCTTATTTGCAGCAGGGGTGCTGGAGAGAGAAAAAAAACAAGAACAAAAAGAAGAAACCCTGTTAGTTTAGTCCACACCAAATCTAGGCTTCCACTCTAGTAAACAACTCAGGATTTGCTTCTGGTCAATGGACTGATGGGTTGATGGACGGACGGCCGGAAAAGGAGAAGACTGAGGGAAGCTGTACTGGGCTCTCCAACTTTCTCCAACTGCAATTCTTCCAAAGCAAAGGGCGTCTGAATGCCAGTGTTCTGAAATGTAATGTAAAACAGGGAGTCACCAACTGCCTACAGCTCCTTGAAACTATTTTGGGTAGGATTTTCTGAATATTGATGACAGAAAACAAGCAGCTAGTGAACTTTTGAAAGCATGTGTCATTTTCTAAACAGTGAGAACATTTAGTGACCCACAAGGTATTTCTCTTATTATGGCCCCTATGTGCCAAAAATACAGAAGTCATTGGGACTCACGGACATTTTAAGCTCTTCATTTATACAGACTCTCTCATTGTTAGCGTTAGTCCAAAGAGAGACTAAGAAATAACCGGTGTGTGCTTAGTTGAGCACGGTTGAGGCCTAGGTTCAATCAAGGTAGCAATGACAATTTTTCAAGGGAAATCAAAATGTATTCAAATACAAATCACACACACACACACACACACACACACACACACACAAACACACACACACACACACACACACACACACACACACACACACACACACAGAAAACATAAGAAGCATAAGGACTGTGTTCAAGAATCTGTTTCCCAAGGCTGAAGCAGGAGATCTGCCCACATATAACCTTTCAGGGTGTGTACATGAATGGAATTTATTTCCAAAGGAAACAGAGTTTACCTGTTCCCCAGTGATTTACATGAATGAGTAACACAAAACAAACCAGCAATTAAAAAAAAAAATAGCCAAAAACCACATTCACATTTGTCTGGGAATTCATGCTGGGAATGGCCCTTCTGGAATTGTAACAATGAAATGGTAACATTTTGATCATTTTAATCATCATTCATAAATCACTGACATCTCTGCCAAGGTAAATATATTTGCTTTGAGTTAAAACGTACCAATTTTCTGCTTTGAAATACTGTTTCCCTTTTTACAAAAAGCCAGATAATCAACACACAGGAATTTGAACACAACAAACTGTACTCTGGGCTTCAACTCCAAAACTGCTTTTTTTTTTTTTTTTTTTTTTTTATTGTTTAAAATGATGGATTTCATTTGCCTCTTGGAGTTAACAAATGTTAATATATTGCCCTATTTGTTGCTTTATTAAAAGAAATAAAACGTGTTGCTGGTGCTGGTGCCTCCCTCCACATCTTGTTCTCCCTTAGGTACACATTTCCTAAAGAAAATCTTAAGACCAAAGACGGGCACAGTGTAAAAGAATACAGGCTAGAAACTAGACCTCTGACAACATACCAGGGATGTTGACCTTCCCTGTGTGCTTCCACACTGTATCTGACACTTTAAATCTGTTTACAAGATCACATTCTGACAATTCCACTCCTATACCTTGTATTTTTATTGTCTGTTGAAGTTGATCTCCAGGTTGTCTGGCCATAAGCTGCTTCCTTTCTATCCCTTGGTTAGTATTTTGTTGAAAGTTCTGTTCTTGGGCAGGAAGATTTAATCTCCATGTCAAGGTGCCGAATAATTTTTAAAATCATGACAACTTTATAACTTTCTCAGTGAGTGAATTATGTAGGGCCGCATGGCATAATTCTTTTCAAAGTACAAAGAAATGTCACCTTGCCCCAATGATACAAATCTATTGTATCTAAATGGGGCACCTAGAAATGAGCGCAGGAAGTTCCCTGGAGGTAATGCCACACAATGGGGATGGCTGAGCAGAAATATGGGCACTCTGTAGTAGCAGCTCATCATCAGTCCTGGCAAGCTTGGCCTTTTCTGATTTTGAGCAAATGTATTTCTAGTTTTTAAGTCCAAACATGGATAATTTTGCTATTTGGAGAAATATGGATTTTCTGTAAGGATTTTAATCACTAAATTCATATTTCTTCATTTGTGGCCACCTCAGCTAGATCAGTTGCAATAATGTTACATCAGCCATCCTTCTTATTTCTCCCTGTACATATTTCATATTCTAGATTTATCTACGGTTTTTTTAATCTAAGGATAAGGACCTTCACTTGGACATCTTCACTTGGAGTAAATACTCCAAAATCCTATGAAGAACTTGAAACTATTTCCACTCCAAAGATCTTCTGACACTCTATTATAGCAGTATTTATGAATTTCTTTCCCAAGGTTATTGCCAATACTGGCTGGTTTTTTTATCCTTTTAAGTTCTGCCAACATGATTAAATGGTATTGTCTTGTTGCTTTTGTTTGTGTTTCTGTGTGAACCCATGAAGTTCAGTCAGTCATGTTGGGGAGGCTTTATGGATGCATCTTTCAGTATTACTAAGAAATACAATCTCATAGCAAACTCCCTGACCTTCTGGTTCTAATGATCTTTCTTCCTTGTAGTGATTTGAGTAGAAATGGTCCCCAAAGGCTCATTCATATGTTTGAGTACTTGGTCACTAGCGGGTGGCTCGACTTAATAGTGACTAGGAGATGTGACCCAGTTGAAGTAGCTGTGGCCTTATTGGAGGAAGTGTGTCACTGGGTGGGCTTTAGGGTTTGAGAAAATCAAGCCAGGTCCAGTGGTTCTTCTCTCTTCCTGCTATCTGCAGATTCAGATGTAGGACTCTCAACCTCTCCAGCACCATGTCTACTTGCATGCTGCCATGCTGCTTGCTATCACAATAATGGTCTAAATCTCTGAAACTGGCACCTGAAACTGTAAGCCAGCTCCAATTAAATGCTTTCTTTTATAAGAGTTGCTGTGGTCATGGTGTCTCTCCACAGGAACTGAACAATGACTTGTTAGCATCCAAAGGCTATAGTGACTCATGGGCGTGTCTCAGAGACCTGTTGCTGAGCAACAGGCCACCATATTCCCAGAATCCATTGGAATCACCTTTATGCAGCTGTACACGTCAGCGATGATATAAATAGGAGGAGCATTCCTCTCTCTCTCTCTCTCTCCTCTCTCTCTCTCTCTTTCTGTGCTACTGCCCCCTCTCCTTCTCCTAATTAAACCTCTTTACATGGAACTGTTTGGACCCAGAGTGTGGTGCTTTCTGACGAGAACAAAGCGGCCATTCCTAACATGACTAAGTCAAAATTTGGTACCAGGGACTGGGGTATTGCTGTGATAGGCCTGACCATGCTTAGGTTTAGAGCAATACAGAACACATTTGGGACTTTGGACTACCATAGTGATTGGATATTTTAAATGGGGCTTAGTAGGTCATGCTAGGATTATGGAAGACACAGATGTTGAGGGTGATTCAAACTGTGGGGTCCCAGCTCAAGAAGTTTCTGGGGGAAAGAGTATTAGTATGTAGCCTACAGACTACTCTTGTGAAATTTCCCAAAGAATGTGGCTGCTTTGACCTTGTGGTAAAAAAAATCTGCCTGAAGCTAAGTTAAGGAGTTTTGGATTAACAGCGTTGGCAAAGGAGATTGAAAGGAGCCTATCTCTGATAGTGTCCTGTGGTTACCAGTGGCCAGCCTTATGTAGATCTATAAGGAAAAAGAGTAAGCTGAGCAAGATAAAATACAAAGTGTACAATTTGGTGAAAGAAGGAGGACCAGGAAGTGCAAAGTAGCGCTTTCAGGAGTTTAAGGAGATAAACAGTTTAAGCATGATGCTAAATGAAATAAAGGGAGGGGTAGGCAAGACCCCACCCAGCGAAGCTTCCAACTAGTGAAAAGGAATTAAAGGAAAGTGTAAGCAGTGAATGAAACCATTGAAAACAGAAAGCTGACGAAAATGTATTTGAATAGGGAGGCCAAGTTCCAGTCCCAGCCAGGAGCAGAACTTGGCAGCTTTGGCCACATGGTTCTGGCTTTAGAGTCAAGGATACAAGGACGGAGTTCTGGAATCTCCCCTCTGTGACTAAGGAGAGCCATTGAGCATGTGTCAGGGGTGTCCCTGCTTGGAGGCTCAGAGAGGCCCGTGTTTGAAATCGTGAAGGTGAAACCAGGACTGTCTTGGAGACCCCCAGATGTTGGAGATGCCAGAGTCCTGGTGTATCTGCCAAGGGAAGCTGCAGACTGGGTATGGAATCAGACCAAGAGGGAAAAGTATGTTGCAGTCAACAAAGCTGAAAAGACTTGGAGATCTGAAAAGCCTTTTGGCATCAGACATGAAGAAGTAGAGTTTGGATTTTGCCCTGCTGGTTTTAGGTCTTGCTTTGGTCCAGTGTTTCCTCGTTATACTCCCTTTCCTCCGTTTTAGAATGCTGAAGTATATTCTGTGAAATTGTGTGTTGATCTATGTGATCTACTTATTATTTTGATTTTACAAGGGTTACATTACTCAGGACATTACCTTGAGTTTCAGAAGAGACTTTCAACTTTGGACTTTTAAACAGTGTTGAGACTATGATAGACTACGGTGACTTTCGAAGTTGAACTAAATACAATTTTGTTTTATGACAGGGCTACAAAGCTATGGTGGCCTGGACAGTGGGATATGATAGCGTGAATAGGAATGGCCCTCATAGGCTCATGTACTTGAATGCTTGGTTGTTAAGAAGTGGAACTACTTAGTAGGAAGTGGGAGATGTGGTCCTGCTGGAATAGGTGTGGTCTAGTTAGAGGTAGTTGTGGAGATGGGTTTTGAGGTTTAGAAGATTAAGCCAAGCCATGAGGCTCTTCTCTCTTCCTGCTGCCTGAAGATCCAGATGTAGAACTCTCAACTTCTCTAGCATAATGTCTATCCGCATGCTACCAGGCTCCTTACTGTGACAATAATGGACTAAGCCTCTGAAACTGTAAGCCAGCCTCAATTAAATGCTTTCTTTTATAAGAGTTGCCATGGTAATAGTATCTTCACAGCAGCAGAACAATGACACTACCTGAAATAGTTTGAATATACTTGGCCCAGGGAGTGGCACTATTTGGAGGTGTAGCCTTGTTGGTGTGGGTATGACCTTGTTGAATGAATGTGTCACTGCCTGGGCTTTTAGATCCTCATCCTAGCTGTCTGGAAGCAGTCTTCTCCTGCTTTTGGAACAAGATGGAGAACTCTCAGCTCCCCAGGCACCATGACTGCCTTGATGATAATGGACTGAACTGCTCTCTGAATCTGTAAGCCAGCCCCAATGAAATGTTGTCCTTATAAGAGCTGCCTTGGTCATGGTGTCTGTTCACAGCAGTAAAACCTTAACTAACACATTCTTCCACAATGTTCCCAGAGCCTTAGTTGCAAGAGTTGTATTGTAGGTTGTACGAGTTAGGACTAGGTTCCACAACTCTGCATTCTAATAGATTGTAGTTTTCTGGAGTAGTCTCTGTCTGTTGCAAATAGAAGTTTCTTCGATGAGGCATGAGAATATATATATATATAATTATATACATATATATGCTCCTGTTCTATTATTTATATTGTGACATGCTGTTCTAATAGGCTCTTTTCTGTATGTATTTAGTGCTAACCACTTAGAATTGAATAATCTCTCAGGGGTCTCAACTCTGGAGAAAACTAATTCTCCCTCTTTTGGCAGCCATTGATTTATTGTAACTTTTTTTTTTTTTTTACTTTTATTGCATTATGATGAGAAAAGTTACATGATTTCAATTTCAATTTATCTGAATTTGTTAACATTTAAAAGCATATTTTAAGTTAATAGAATTAAATCACATTCTTGTTTCCCTTTTGTATCCCACCTCCTCTCAGAGACCCCTTCTTCAATACCTACAATATCTTTTTTTGTCATATTCCTTAAAATTTATAAAATATTTTAACAATAAAAATGAGTATTATAAAAGTTGTTTGATATAAAATAACAATAAATTTAACAGTGTTATGTAGATGCTTGTCTACAGCAATACTGAAAATACATACGTTTTTCTCAATATAAATTGTAAATAACTCCAAACATATTAACTGTATATTTCAAAATAATACATCAGTACTAGTATTTTCTTAAATGAAAATAAATATATAAAGTCTTTTTGTTTGTTTGTTTGTGTTGGATTTAGTAGAGTTTAAAATCTTGGCTCTTGCTATGGTACAAGCCCAAAATAAGAACAATTTTTAGATACTGGATTTTGTTGTAATAAGACTGTACTTCAGTGACCCTCAAATCACTGAAGGATTTTACCTCCATCTTAGCTAAGCTGAGAATTGTTAATTCTGCTGTGCCAAGGAATGAATAGTAGGCATGATTTTTGGATACAGACTTCCTGCTATGGTCAAAACTATTTGACTTGAGTGAGTGACTTTATTCTCAGCCCACAGAGAACAGGTTACATTCATTTGAGAAATGGTGTGTGTATTAAGACGGTCTATCCATAAAGTCATTCACCAACCATTTCAATGAACAATGATTCTGCTTGGAGGCTGGCACAGACATTAGGTGTGGGTAAGAATCTGGTTCATTGGCTGTGATAATTTGGAAAAGCATTCATCTCAGAGAAAGAGTAACTTATAAAGTCCTCTTCTTCAAACTTGATACAAGAGCTACAAATATCAAGCAAAGCATTCAGTCTCACTCTTTGTTGTTCTCTTTCCTACAAGCCACCTGCCAAGTTAATTGTCTATGTCTCCCTTGGGTATATAAATACTTTTGAAATATATAAGCTGTTCTGAAAGCCATAGTA
The DNA here is from genome assembly GCA_019843815.1 of Montemys delectorum. Lineage (NCBI taxonomy): Eukaryota > Metazoa > Chordata > Mammalia > Rodentia > Muridae > Montemys > Montemys delectorum. The sequence goes on from JADRCD010215674.1 coordinate 14,312, forward strand.
TAATGTAAAAACATGAAATAAACAATACTACTAATAGGGAGGCTGAGATAGGAGAAGCAAGATTTCGAGACCATTATGTTGTACACAGCAAGACACTGTCACTAACAAGCTGAAAGTATATACAGATTGTATATTATTGAACCTATTTCTCCAATTACCAAATTAGAGAGACCATTGAATGACAATCAACAAATTTCTAATTCCTCATATTTTTGGATTTCAATCGCTTAGGGTATGTTGGTAATATTAATTTTCATATTAAGATATTAAGAAAAGGTAATTGTCACTTCCTGTTGTTTTTGTTGTAAGAGGTAGATTTTTTTGAAAGATTACTTTCTTACTTCTAGGGTGTAGTTTTGCTCCTTATGTTGATGTTTTCCATCTATTAGACTTTGTAGGGCTGGATTTGTGGAAAGATATTGTGTAAATTTTGTTTTGTCATGGAATATCTTGTTTTCTCCATCTATGGTAATTGAGAATTTTGCTGGGTATAGTAGCCTGGGCTCGCATTTGTGTTCTTTTAGGGTCTGTATGACATCTGCCCAGGATCTTCTAGCTTTCATAGTCTCTCATGAGAAGTCTGCCATAATTCTGATAGGCCTGCCTTTATATGTTACTTGACCTTTTTCCCTTACTGCTTTTAAAATTCTTTCTTTGTTTAGTGCATTTGGTGTTTTGATTATTATGTGACGGGAGGAATTTCTTTTCTAGTCCAATCTACTTGGAGTTCTGTAGGCTTCTTGTATGTTCATGGGCATCTCTTTCTTTAGGTTAGGGAAGTTTTCTTCTATAATTTTGTTGAAGATATTTACTGGCCCATTACCTTGGGCATCTTCATTCTCTTCTATACCTATTACCCTTAGGTTTGGTCTTCTCATTGCGTCCTGAATTTCCTGGATGTTTGGGGTTAGGATCTTTTTGCTTTTTGTATTTTCTTTGACTGTTGTGTCAATGTTTTCTATGGTGTCTTCTGTCCCTGAGATTCTCTCTTCTATCTCTTGTATTCTGTTGGTGATGCTTGCATCTATGACTCCTGATTTCTTTCCTAGGTTTTGTATCTCCAGGGGTGTTTCTCTTTCTGATTTTTTCATTGCTTCTATTTCCATTTTTAGATTCTGGATGTTTTTGTTCATTTCCTTCACCTGTTTGATTGTGTTTTCCTATAGTTCTTTAAGGGATTTTTATGTTTCCTCTTTAAGAACTTCTAGCTCTTTACCTGTGTTCTCCTGTATTTCTTTGAGGGTGCTATTTATGTCTTTCTTAAGGTCCTTTATCATCATCATGATAACTAATTTTATATCTGAATCTTACTTTTCCGGTGTGATGGTGTGTACAGGACTTCCTATGGTGGGAGAATTGGGTTCTGATGATGCCAAGTAACCTTGGTTTGTGTTGTTTATTTTTTCTTATGCTTGCCCCCCACCATCTGGTTATCTCTAGTGCTACCTGTCCTTGCTAATTCTAACTGGAGTCAGTCCTTCCTGTGATCCTGGTTGTGTCAGAATTCCTCAGAGTCAGGCTGTCTCTGTGATCCTGTGATTATGGGATTCTGTGACCCTGAGCTTGTTAGAGCACCTGGGAGTGCAGCAGCTTCCTCTGGGTGTTGTGGGACTGGGCCCAAGGTCTGCTTAGGATACCAGTACAGAGAGACCAGAAGGAACCTGAGCCACTCTGCTGGCCGAGTTCCTGTGTGCCTAGTCCCAGTCACTCCCAATGTTGGGACAGATGTTGGGACAGATGTTGGGACCTCCTCACCTCTGATCCTGAGAGTATCAGAGAGCCTTGGAGTGGAGCTTCCTCTGGGTGTTGCGGGACTGGCTCCAGAGCTTGCACCCAAGGTCCACTCAGGACACCATCCCAGAGAGACCTGATTGTAACTCTTTATCTAGAGATGGGAGCTTGTAAAATTTGTCCTGTCCACATAGTCATGTTGACTTATACGTTCACTATGCAAGTCTTGTTTAGGTGAGATTTGACAGATGCAGCATCCCTGCATGTCCAGAAGATATCATCTAGTAGCAGTTATCCTGGCCCTCTGGCTCTCACAATCTTTCCATCCTCCTCTTCATAATGCTTTCAAAACCTTAGGTATAGGTGTCGTACTATTGGGCATCACATATTCACTCCTTCACTACGTTTTGACCTAATGTGGATCTATTTAGTAACTGTTGTACAAAGTAGCTTTTATCAGTGAGGTGAGAACCACTTTTATCTGTGAGTATTATAATGGTCTGCCTAATTTAAGACAATTTCACCCAAGCTGGAGTCATCAGAGAGAAAACAACCTCAAATGAGAAAATGCCTCCATAAGATTAAGCTGTAGACAAACCACCCTGAGCGGGTAGCCCTGGGTACTGCAAGAAAGTTCGCTGAGAAAGCCATGAGGATTCATCCATTTCCTTCTTAAAGGCCTCTATCATTTTCACAATATTGGATTTAATGTCATCTTCTTGTGCTTCAGGTATGTTAGGATATCCAAAGGTTGCTCTAGTAGGATAGCTGGGCCCTGGTAGTGCCATGTTGTCCTAGATCTTGTTGATTCTATTCTTATGCCGCCCTTGAGTCATCTGGCAGTCCTTAGTAGAGGCAGACTTCCAGGAATGCAAGCAAGATTGTGGACCTGAAAATGGAGCTCAGGGGAACAGAAGCAATTTACTGTTGGGAGTGCGTTAGGAGGAATTGGCAGGCAGGATTCAGGAGGAAAAGGTGTTATCTGTTTGTCCTTGGTGCCAGCAAGTTTCAGGACATGGGGCAGGCAGGGGACTTGGAGTCTTATCTGCTTGTCTCTGGTTCCAGCGGGCCTCCTGGAATGCAGGCAGAGCTGTGTGCTGGAAAATGCAGGGTGCGGGATACAAAGGAAAAGGCATTGTGTTTTGATCACTTTATCCTCATTTGTGCAGTAAAGAGATTAACATGGATGATATAAAGGGATTCTTTCAGATCACATGTTTTTGATATTGCATAAGAAATTAATCAAATTATGCTTTATGAAAGGGTACCTTACAATCCAGATATTAGTGAGCTGATTTTCAAGGGTGAGTGACTGAATATTTCCCCCGAGCCTGTAGTAGACACATAGGTTTCCAACTGGTTTACTTGTAAAGACAACCCAAAGCAAAATCTCATCTCTGTATATATTTCTGAAGTCCCAGGAGAATCCACATTGGCAAGACTTATCCCAGAGTCCTAATGAGCTGCTTCATGAGACTCCCCAAGACTACCAATCAGGACAGACAGCAATTACCTCTGCCATGTGCTCTGCCACTTTTGGTTGCATTCATCAGCTCTACCTAAAGACCATCTTGTTAGCTTCTCTTCCTTCTAGCTACTTAAGATAGTCTCTCAGGTGTCAAAGGTTGTGCATTTCAGAGCAATCAGTGTTGCCCTTCCTTCGAGTCTCTCTGTTATGACTAATAATATCTTAAGGGTTCCTTGAAAGAAAAATAATATGGCCATTTGGGTTATGTTTGCTTTGTGTCTGCTTCACCAGCAGCCAACACTACTCCAGTCATGAGATGAGGGTTTAGAGCCCAAGACGTGAAAAGCAGCCCATAAGAAATTTTCTGAGACTCATAAAGTTTGTAAACTAAATGATCTAGGCCTCACATTTTCTTTGGAAAGGTGGCAACCCAGTGTTTCGTAGAGCCAGAAGATTTTTTAAGACCCAAGAAATTGCTTTTATTTAGGCTCTCATTCTTTGAAATGCTAGACGACTTGTCACCTTTCAGTAAAAGAAAAAAGAAAAGAAATGCAAAACCAGAAAGGCATGTGTATATTGGAAGACACGATCTCCAAAAGGGGCAAAATCCAGACAGCTTGATCCATCAGAGGAGTGGAAAAGCGGGGCCAAGAGGCGATGGCCTACAAGTGCTGAGACAGGGACCTGACCAAGTGAAGACTGGGCCAAAAAGACAAGAGAAACAACTCATCAGGGAGCCTTTACACATCCTTTTCTGTGCAATAAAATGGAAAACAACAGAGGAGCCCAAAAGACAGACTTAGACTGAAGATTCTATGGAGGAAATAATGAAGCTCCAAGGAGAGCCAGGCTCTGGGGCAGCCTGGGTGATAAATTGTGGCTTGCTCCCAATATGTCACTCTGGGGCTTTGATATTTAAATTGTCTTGTATTACTCATTAGATGATGCTATTACTTTTGAAGGGCAAATATTCACAAGTACATTTGTTACAAAACAGATAAAATGGTTTAATAGAAATGTGAACTGATTTTTTATATTTATTTATTTATTTATTTATTTGTTTATTTTTACACTCCAGATTTTATTCTCCACCACCACCACCCACCTGTCCACCCTCTGACTGTTCCACATCCCATACCTCCTTCCCACACCCTTGTCTCCATGAGGATGTCCTCACACCCTACCCACCTCCCAACTCCTCCAGACCTCTAAACTCCCTAGGGCCTCCAGTCTCTTGAGGATTAGGTGCATCTTCTCTGATTGAACACAGACCCAGCAGTCCTCTGCTGAATATGTGTTGGAGGCCTCACATCAGCTGGTGTATGCTGCCTGTTTGGTGGTCCACTGTTTTTAGAGATCTCAGGGGTCCAGATTAATTGAGACTACTGTTCCTCCTACAGGGTCGCCCTCCTCCTCAGATTCCTTCAGCCTTTCCCTAATTCAACAACTGAGGTCAGCATCTTCTGTCCATTGGCTTTGTGCAAATATCTGCATCTGACTCTTTCAGCTGCTTGTTGCATCTTTTGGAGGGCAGTCATGCTAGGTCCCTTTTTGTGAGAGCTCCATAGCCTCAGTAATAGTGTCAGGCTTTGGAACCTTCCCTGGAGCAATCAGTACTTAAAAAAAAACATAGAGTAGAGTCCTGGGAGAGTTGTGCAATGTAAAGGAAACCATGTTCCCACAAAGTGTCACATGATCACATCTCATAGCACTGCAGACTGTTCTCTGAAGGCTTTTCTGCTTCCAACTTTCACCAGAGTCTGTGAAAACAGAAGCAAATGTCTCATTTGACATTGAGGTCTCAATGCCTGGCACACTGCTGAACACACTGTGAGCCCTATGGAAACATTTATTAAATAACAGAGGACAAATCTATGAGGTAGAGCAGAAATAATCTGAAAAAGATCCAGGGGTGTGTGTGTGTGTGTGTGTGTGTGTGTGTGTGTGTCTGTGTGTTCATGTGTGAGGAAGATAGTCATTAGATATCAAAGCAATACATGAGGACCTTGGAAAAGAAAAGAAAGTCAGGACTTGAGTACCTGATGTCTGAACAGAAAGATGGTTACCAAAAATAAACATCCAGTTTTTACATAAAAGTGGTGTTGGAAAATGGCATGCTCACTACATTCTAATCTTAAAGGAGAAAACATACAATGAAAAACTGTGACTATTATTTCAGGACTCCTAAAAGACTTTTGGCATGAGTCATGGGCAATGCCACTTCTGTGTTTGGCCTGAGCTTCTACAAATAGTCTTTGTAAGAAATGTTACTGAATTAGATGCGGGGGAAATGCCTGTTTTAAATTTAAAGAGTAACAAGTATTTTTGTTCGGCTCCATGGTGGTCCTTGTTAATCAAGGGAAAGCGTTAGATGCTTATGAAATGCTCTCTGTGGGCCTCGCTCGCTGCTGCCGTCAGTGAGTGACTCCAATGTTCACTTAGAAGAAAAACAGCAAAAAGAACCCCCAAGAACTTTTTTTTTTTAGTATCACTTCATTTCATCAAGAAATTGAAAAGGAAGCTGCTTTGGGATTAATTCATCATGCCTATCCTACCTACACAGAAACTGAGTCAGATGAAGGGGCCACAGAAAAGAAATAGCCCATATTTTATACCTGAAATTTTTATTACTTAATATGAATATTCTTGCTCTGTTTTTCACTTACATTCTCCTTTTTGTTTCAGTGAACTTCATTTTGTGTACTAGAAAGGAAAAATTGAGATGAGTAATTGTCTGGAATGGATTGGTCACTGGAAGCAGTTCTCACAGAAATGCTTTGTTTGTTTGATGTAAGTGCTGCCTGATCTGCTGCACACATTAACCCATCTTGATAATGTTATTTGTTTCCCAGGTCCATCCTGAACCATCAGAGCCACCCAGCTCTGTTCTTCACTGGGTGTTCCTTGTGGGTGTTAGTCTTACTGGCTGTGTACATCTCCCTTTGTCATGTAAATGAATCTGGCTAGTCTTTATTTTATTTTACTTTTTTTTAACTTTTATTGCATTATGATGAGAAAAGTTACATGATTTCAATTTGTCTGAATTTGTTAACATTTAAAAACATATTTTAAGTAAATAGAATTAAATCACATTCTTATTTCCCTTTTGTACCCCAACTCCTACCAGAGACCCCCTCTTCAATACCTACAATATCCTTTTTTGTCATATTCCTTAAAATTTATAAAATGTTATAAAAAAGAGTATTATAAAAGTTATTTGATATAAAACAATCAACAGTGATATGTAGATGCTTTGTCTACAGCAATACTGCAAATACATATGCTTTTGTCACTATAAATTTCAAATAACTCCAAACATATTAACTGAATATTTCAAAATAATACATCACTACTAGAATTTTTTTAAATGAACATAAATATGTAAAGTCTTTTGTTTGTTTTGTATTTAGTAGAGTTTAAAATCTTGGCTCTTTCTGTAGTACAAGCCCAAAATAAGAACAATTTTTAGACATTTAGACGAAGGATTTTACCTCTATCATAGCTAAGCTGAGAGTTGACAGTTCTGCTGTGCCAAGGAATGAATTGTAGGCACAATTTTTAGATACAGACTTCCTGCTATGGTCAAAAAGCTATTTGACTTGAGTGTGTGACTTTATTTTCAGCCCACAGAGAACAGGTTACATTCATTTAAGAAATGGTGTGTGTATTAAGATGGTCTATCCATAAAGTCATTCACCAACTGTTTCAATGAACAATGGTTCTGCATGGAAGGTGGTACAGACATTAGGTAAGGATAAGAATCTGGTTCATTGGCTGTGATGATTTTGAAAAGCATTCATCTCAGAGAAAGAGTAACTTATAAAGTCCTCTTCTTCAAACTTGATACAAGAGCTACAAATGTCAAGCAAAGCATTCAGTCTCACTCTTTGTTGTTCTCTTTCGTACAAGCCACCTCCCAAGTTAATTGTCTATGTCTCCCTTGGGTATATGAATATTTTTGAAATATATAAGCTGTTCTGAAAACCATAGTATTGTGTAAAAACATGAAATAAACAATACTAATAGAGAGGCTGAGATAGGAGAACCAAGATTTCAAGACCCTTACATTGTACACAGCAAGACACTGTCACAAACAAGCTGAAAGTATATATAGATAGTACAATATTGGACCTATTTCTCCAATTACCAAATTAGAGAGACCATTGGATGACAATCAACAAATTTCTAATTCCTCATATTTTTGAATTTTAGTCACTTAGGATATGTTGGTAATATTAATTTTCATATTAAGATATTAAGAAAAGGTAATTGTCACTTCCTGTTGTTTTTGTTGTATAAGGTGGAATTAGATTTGTGTGGATTTGTTGAAAGATTACCTTCTTGCTTCTTCTAGGGTATAGTTTTGCTCCTTATGTTGATATTTTCCATTTATTATCCTTTGTAGGGCTGGATTTGTGGAAAGATATTGTGTAAATTTTGTTTTGTCATAGAATATCTTGTTTTCTATATCTATGGTAATTGAGAGTTTTGCTGGGTATAGTAGCCTGGGCTGGCATTTGTGTTCTTGTAGGGTCTGTATGACATCTGCCCAGGATCTTCTAGCTTTCATAGTCTCTGGTGAGAAGTCTGGTGTA
>JADRCD010215675.1:0-16404 GCA_019843815.1 Montemys delectorum
TGCCAGCCTGGTCCTCAGAGTGAGTTCCAGGACAGCCAGGGGTACACAGAGAAACCCTGTTTCAAAAATACATAAATAAGTAAATAAATACATAAATACATAAATAGTAAAAAAGAACATTCCCTGACCAACACCAACAGCATTGCTGACATAAGCATAAACAAATATTCAGAAAGTTATTTGACATTTTATTTATTTAGCAAAATAATGGCAATCCCATGGGCAGGTGCCAAAGCTGTCCATAGTAGGGCCTATAATACCAGTAATCACAAGGTTTTATCTTGGTTGCAACAGCAAGTATAAGCACCTCCTTGTGGAGTAGGTCTTAAATCCAATAAGAAAATAGTTGGTTCCACCACTAATCATTATATCACTTTTACACCAGCAGACACACATTGCCTAGCACCATGATAATAGCACAATTGGTGATAACTCTTCACAAACAGCCAGCATAGTCCTTTCAGGCACTAGGTGCTAGCCAGTAGAGTGGGAACAAATCAGCCCAAGCATGATTTATTTCTCCATGTTCTCTAATCAAGATATACAATGTGCTTATAAGTAGTGCCTTACCATCTACGTCTAGTGTGCAATCAACAATAATATCCTTTAAGGATTTGGGAAGCCTTCAGTAGCTTCCCTAGTTAACAACACATGGGGTGGCAACTCATCCATGACATAGCAGTAGAGTTTTAGTGACTAACCTTGTGGCTTCCAGGCAAACTTTTTTTGATCCATGCAGGTTTTTTTTTTTTTCATTCAAACTCTCTGATGGTTTCTTGATACCTAATGGACAGGGAGCCTCAATAAAAGGCATGAAGTTATTGCAGAATACCCATTTGAAAATAAAGAACATAGACCAATGTGTTGTTCAGATTATTATTAATATATAATTTTACAGAAGGATAATTATTGAACTCTACTGTATTTTGAGGGAATCTCACTTGCTCACTCACAGTCATACCCACCTGGTTTCAATGCTCAAGTTTATGGCTATATTTTATCAATGAAATATAAAATAGGCACAGTCCTATTTAAGTTATAGGAAATCACCTAAAAAGAGCAAGAGAATATATTACATAAGCCATGTGGAGTGTATGGATTACAGACACATATAAATAAAAGTTTTTAAATTAGATGGAAATATTAAAATTTCATTTAGTTTGTACTCTTGATTCATAAATATTTAATCTTGAAGCAATTATATAGCATGCAATGATTATATCCACATAGAATAAAAGGTTTTTCTTACATTTTATATTCTATGATTTCTCAAAGGAGACTCTGAACAGACTATGTTTGAATTAAATATGTACATGGACACAACACTGATTTTTTTTTTTTCATTAAACTTCTAGGCTTTTGTAATGAGATCATGAATTGATTGTGATAAGTCATATGTTTTTTTATTCCGTTAGTTCCATACTAGGACTGTAAGAAGTTCAGTAGAAATCTTAGTACTAGTCAGTCCTCTGTTATAGGGCGGGAATATGTGTGATAAAGGAGCTTTTGTAGGTTTCCATCACTTGAACAGACATTTTTCATAAATTGTTATAGGACAGCTTTTAATTTAACATCTAGCAAACAATAAACTTCAGTCAACAGCCATAATTGATACTATCCTTTAAAAATGCGTTCTGGCTTCCTTTTATAAAATGTCCAAGAGATAGAAATTCAATGAATAATTCTATTTTTGTGAACTAAGTCCACCAGAGTGGGCTGGGGGTCACTAATGAGGAGGATTTTGTAGTTTCAATAGTAATATGGGCCCTTCCTGATTTCCTCCACGGCGGCCACTGCAGTATTTCTTTCCTTGGCTATTGCCTCGTAGTTAGAGAATGAATTCTCTGCATCTAGCATTCTTAGTTGGAAAAAGTTATACATTAATGGAATCAAATCCCATTTTGGTAATTCTTCCCAAAAACTTCCACTTTGATCCACTGGCTGGAAATCTCACATGCTCACCTATAGCTACAAGAGATGCAAGCAAAGGCAGATTTGCACCGGGCTTTATGTTGCATCTGTGGAAAGCAGGTTATATTACTGAAGAAGTGGGAAACAAGACTAAACAGACAAGAAAAAATTGTGACAGTAAACAAGAGTTGGAATAAACAGCATGAATGCTCCTTTCGCCAATAGGCTTGATGTAAAAAAAGAAAGCAAAAAGAAAAAGAAAAAGAAAAACTAGTCCCAAAGTAGAATAGTCTTTTATCTATAAATTTTCACTAAAATTATTTATTGCTGAGTTAGTGTTATTCTTTGCTATTTACTTTTATTAGTATAATGAGTGAATTTAAAGCAGCGTGTAATGCCAGATTTGAAGTAAAATCATGTTGGCAACAACCCCAATTGGACCACACATATTTATGATATAGATTAGCACTTTTGGCAAGTTGTCTCACAGTATGTTACATAGTTAGTGGAATTTCTCTCAAAAATTAGCTTCACATGCAGCATTCCAAATGGATTCTAAGGAGAAATTAAACCATTCAGTGGTTCCTCTGTACTGCCATAGTGAGGTGTTCCAAAAGCCTGTGTCATGAAAATAGAGCGCTTAGAATTAATTCCTTCAAAAATGAGTTGTGGATGTATGTGTATTTGCATTAAACTTAATTAGCTAACCAAATCCTGTAGCTTACATCTGTATGGTATGTGTTTTTATAATACAGCAGATGACATAATGTAGACTTTGGCCAGGAATCATATTCTCTTTCCATAAACATCATCTGAAACGATAAAGACAACATTTGCAATGAATAGCTCTCAGTAGGTAAAAATCATTAGAACCCCCACTTGCCAGTGCGGTTTTAATCCCATTTTGTTGCTCAAATATTTTGAGAAGGACATATATGGCTCCATTATGAGGCTCAGTATTTCATTTTAACAGGAAAATGACTCTCAGATATTAAAGGCATAGCACCAAGAAATACTCCAGTTAGAAAGGCAAGGCATATGTGAGAAGCTGAGTTAGACTGGGGGCAGGCACTCTAGGCGAGCTTTGCTGACAGCATCCCCATGACCCCAGACTGGGTCATCCTCCTTGTGTCCACTTGCTAACACATTGAGTCAGGGGGTATCAGTAAATACTCTCTTTCAACAATGTTCCGTCCCTACGATGGGAGAACTTCTCTCTAGCTTTAAGCAAGTAGTGGATATATTACCACTGATGACTGCTCTTTTCAATATGTCCCAGCATCCCCAATTGCCATTAACTGCCTTTACAGTTATTTTCCTAGAAACAAGCTTTCTCACTACCTGGAGAGGATTTAAATGCTCATTATATGTTTTCAGCACTATAAAATACTCCCTCATCTAAACTTCTGTGGATAAAAGATATAAAAAGAAATTTTAAGTAAGAAATAATTGTGAACTTTAACAACTCCTTTTTGTCAAAAAGACACTGAGGTCTGACTATGAACCACAAGGTTTGGGAGGAAGTGGACTATTCGTTTGTAAGCATTATCATGGCTTTGTGTAACTTATTGGTGTAAGTTTGTGCTTTACTCATTAAAGGTCACTATATTAAACTGTCTTACAGATTTGTTGGGAATTTCACTCAGACTATCACCTGAAATATGGTAAGAACTCAGGTCAACATATACATTTCGATCAAATAACCTGGACAGTTACCTGGGTGTCATAAAGAATCATTAGCTTATATTGAAGAGGCATGTGACCCCTGGGAAATATGAAAGGATTAGAATAAGATATACAGGATACAATTGCTTAACTGCAAAATGTGTTGCCATGAGAGAGTTATCGGATCAGAGAGTGGAAGAATACTGATGATAATCTTCTGAGGGCCCTCCTTCACTGTGGAAGCTGTCATTGCTTGGTGAGGTTTGAATGGCTTGTCCTGGTGATGAATGGAGCTTGACTTATAATTGTCATAGAATCATTTCTCTCAAGACTCCACTCGGCACTCTTCCCCAACACCTGGCTGCCATTTCAATGCCACTACATGTCTTGTATTTTGGTTTCATGAAGATTTGGGTTATGGGACCAGAATTGGGGAATTGTAACAACTTCTCAGAACTACCTATATAAAAAAAATGCTACTTTGACTAATAAGGTTCTGAGTGGTCTAGATAAGCCTACATTGGTTAAAAAAAATACAAAAATGAAGCTCTTTTGAGAACATGTTAAAGTTCTAATTTCCACAGTGATTTTCTCAATGGACTCAACTCCAGAGTAGTTGAAATATTTTTTCCTGAGTCAGGTTTACTTTTGTTGCTTTATTTTGAAGCAAGACTTCTCTGTGTAGCTCTAGGCTAGTCTTGAACTCAGAGATCCACCTTCTGCCTCCTAAGAGCTGGATTCTAGGCATGTGTCACCTCCTTTTTCTTTTTGTAAGAATTAATCTATTATCTATAGGAAGGAAAGGTGGTAAACACAAGTTTTCTTGTCCAGGTGGTAGATAAAAATGCTTGCTATTCTTTGTGGATACAGATTGAATCTTACCAGTGTGAGAGGCTGATGACTGAAGTGATAAGAATCTCAAAGTTTGCAGAGAACCACTTGTCTCAAGTGGAAAATTTCAGCCATGATCTCACATGACAGTTTTTAGGCACACAAAAAATATTGTGTAACATAAAACTGGCATATGAGATGAACAAAATGCGCACCCAAGTGTCAAGTGCATTCAAAGTATCTTTGAAGTAGAAGTGAATGTAGTGTTGAACTTGGGCATTATCCTTCAGATATCTCATTACCAGCTCATATGTAAACATTCCAGAGCCTTAAAACAGTCAAAGCACAAACTTCTGGCCAGAAGCATTAATAACAGATGCTCAGCCCACACAGTCATTCTAGTGTTTATCATCAAGTTATCACGCACTATGTCCAGATTCAAATGTTGGCAACTATGTGCTAATACATATACATATAGACATTCAAATACATATATAACAGTTTTAAAAAGTTTCTCTTCTGTATTAATACCCTATATTAAAGGACCAGTTTTCTTAGTAGACCATACATTGATTAACTGCCCTTTACTTGGCTTTCTGGAAGTGGCTTTTAACTATTACAGTGTTGGGGATAAATAAATATTGGCTAAAGTATATATTATAATTTTATTCTACATATGACATATAATAATACTATGATTTTATTCTACATATGATATACATATCTAGTATTTTAATCTTTTTCCCAAATACTTTTATATACAAGTGAAACTTCTGAGTTTTATTAGTTACCTTATAATTGCTATGACAAAATGAGCTTGCAGAAACAACTGAAGAGTTGACTGATTTTTATCCATGGCTTCAGAGACTTTGGGCCCTGGAGAAGGAGGCTGTTTATTTTAAGGAAGACAGGAAGCAAAAAGAGTAAAATACTGGGGACTTGATATAAGCTTCATAGGCATGTCCCCAGTGACACATTTCCTCCAGTTAGGCCCCACATTCTAAATGTTCCACAAGCTTCCCAAATATCACTCTAACTTGGAAGCAACTCTTCAACCCCAATTGCCGGTATTTTATATTTAAATCATAACACAGATTAAGTCTCCAATTTTTTAATTCTATAGTAATATTTTTTTAAAATACTGTGAAATATCAAAGAACCTAGATCTTTAAGAACTTCCTAACTATTAGATTAAAAATAAATAAAATACACAGCCTATCCTCATGTATTTTCTAATCCCCCAAAATCCTCATCATAAATGTGGCCATTACAAGTAAGTTCTATACTATGAAGCAGCATCCTTTAGCAGTCTATCTCTGTAACTGCATTTTAAGTAGAGCATATCTTTATTAGCACATAGTTGCCAACATGATCATTTAGATTAGGATCAGAAAATGACTATATGCAAGTCAGTCAGAGCATATCTTTATTAGCACATAGTTGCCAACATGATCATTTAGATTAGACTCAGAAAATGACTACATGTAAGTATATACACACGTTAAATTACTTTACGCCCTGAAGAACATTTTTGGTTGTTTCTAATTCAATTTTTGTGATATTTTTATTGTAACACTTATCAACCCTTTTACTAGCACTTTCATTGAGGAAGCCCAATAATGTTTTCGCTGTGGAACAAAGTCTAGAATAGAAATGGATTCCTAAATCAAAACCTCACATTAACTATGAATTCACCATTTACTATCTGTCCATATAACATGCATTCATATTGAGGAAAGGGGACATGGAATTAAGAACTTTGCAACAGAGCTACAATGTGGGTAGCCAGAATAAATCTAGAGCCAAACGACACCTTCAGAGTGTCCCACATTGTCATTCTTTGGCCTAATCTCAGAGAATCACAGTAAGCACATGACACAAAGGATATCAAGTATTCTCATTCACTGATAGAATGCTTACTGCTGAATATGATGATTGTACTGAAGTCACACCTGTGATCTCAGTTATACTATCTCATTGTTTCTTGCATAGTGATGGCTAGTATTAACTGTCAACTTGACAAGATCTATAGCCACCGAGGAAACAAACTGCTGTGCATGACTCTGAGGAAGAGCCTAAACTTATGAGGTTTCCTATAACAACCACTTAAGAAAGTATTGCCAAAGTCAGCCTGGAAGTCAAACAGGCTCTTAGAGGGGCAGTACAAGGAAATTGAGCTACATCCTAAACTAGCAGAACTTGACTCTGCTGGCCACCTTGTATTGACTTGTGAGGCATAAAAGATGTAGAATTAATGGGTCACAGATCTAGAGAGCCACTTAGGTCACAAGACTTGTGGCTGAGTCTGTTCTAAAAGGAGATAAAAAGAGAATTCCTTGGAGGCCACTATGTGAACCTGTGAAGATAAAACACACGGAGACTCCAGGATGTTAGAGGTCCAAGCAAGGACCATGTGTCATCCACTGAAGAAAGCTGCAAGCACTGAATACAACTGGCCTAGGAGAGAATCCATGTGAGCTGAAGGCAGCAGAGTAGAAAGGTGGGGAGCTGACTTCATCCCAAGTCTCAGATGCTCTGACCTTGCTAGCAGCTCCATTCCTTCACTGACATTAAGCCAACTTCTTTGGAATTCTAGCATTCAGTGAAAACCAGCTGAGATAGCTAGCTTTGTAAACTGAGTAACTTATGGATTCGTGGACTTTCAGTTTATAGGCAGCCATTGTTGAATTAGTCGGATCACAGCCTACAAGTCATTCTAATAAATTAGATAGATAGATAGATAGATAGATAGATAGATAGATAGACAGACAGATAGATAGATAGATATAGAGAGATTTATTCTATAAGTTCTACTACGCTAGAGAATCCTGACTAATACAATATATAAATTACTTTAAATCTAATTAAAAAAAAACTTTAAAAGTTAGAAAAATGATAATTTGGGTATCAAATTAATAAGACATAGACTTGTGATATTTAACACTGATTATTAAGTTGATAGTATCTAAACTCCTTAGTAAACCCACAAGGAGTTAATTTAATTAGGTTAGCAACTGCAAAAGACTGTAAGGGATTATATTCACCGGTTGATTGAAATGGGAAGACCTGCTCAAACTGGATGTTGTCCTTCCTTAAGCTTTAGTTCTATGCTGAATATAAGGGAGAAATCTGGGAAGTATTTATCTCTGATTTCTGCTCCTTGACTGTGAATCCAAAGTGACCAATGTGACTGCCTCATGTTCTTGCCAACCATGTGACTTCCCAATCAGGATAGACTGAACCCTCAAATTCTCAGCCAAAATAAAGTCTCCATCCACAGTTATTTTTACACATCATCATCAACAACAAAAAAATAGGTACTATACTTACTAGGGGCTTAGAGTAACACAGATTTGGCTAAGACTCTATCTGTGTACTTTCCTTGCTGCATAATGGTAGACATGTTAGGTAAAATTTTCTCAACTTCTGTTAGCTCACATGTTAAAAAAAAAAAGCAAGTAGTAGAACTCACTTTTATAGTATTTGTAGAAACTAATGTTATCATCCACTTCATTTCAGTAATGACACAGAAGAAGAGTCTATAAAGGTTGCTTTATCATAAACCTAAATATAAATACTTCCATGGACGATGAGGCTGGGAAACACAAATCAAAATTTGATGGAAACAGGTTCTTATCTGTAGTGATTTCGATGGCAGAGGGGTGGCAGTATCAGGAGGCATGGCTTTTTACAGTGTGTGTGGCCTTGTTGGAGGCTGGGTGTCATTGTGGGGCTGGGTTTGCGATTCTCCTCCTACCTTCCTGGAGGACAGTCTTTCCTGGCTGGAGTCAGATCATGACACAGAACTTTCAGCCATGCTTCCTGCCATGATGATAATGGACTGAACCTCTGAACCGGTAAGCCAATCCAAATTAAATGTTGTCCTTTATAAAAGTTGCCATATTCAATCATCAAACCTAGACACTATTGTGAATATCAGCAAGTGCAGGCTGACAGGAGCCTGATATAGCTGTCTCCGGAGAGGCTCTGACAATACCTGACTAATACAGAAGTAGAGGCTCACAGCCATCCATTGGACTGAGTACAGGGTCCCCAATGAAGGAGTTAGAGAAAGGACCTATGGAGCTGAAGGGTTTGCAGCCCCTTAGGATGAACAACAATATGAACTAACTAGCACCCTCAGAGCTCCCAGGGATTAAAACTCCAACCAAAGAGTACACATAGTGGGGACTCATGGCTCCAGCAGTATATGTATACCAGAGGATGGCCAAGACGATCATCAATAGGAGAAGAGGCCCTTGGCCCTGTGAAGGTTCTGTGCCCGAGTGTAGGGGAATGCCAGGACAGGGAAGCAGGAGTGGGTAGGTTGGGGAGCAGGGGGAGGGGCAAGGGGATGGGAACTTACCAGAAAAGAAGATAACGTTTGAAATATATATAAAGAAAATACCTAACAAAAAAAAGATAATTATCTATATTCATGTCTGTGTATGAATCTTTACACAATGTCTGCAAACAAATAGCATTTGCTTAAGGAAGAAAATCAAAACTCAAACATAGGTCCTGCCCATAATGTGTGCACGCAAAATGAGAGTTGCACACAGAGACATAGATAGGATCCAATGAAAGGAAAGAAAGTGATTCTAAAGCAAAACACCCTGGGTAGGGAACCAAAGAAGAGTTACCATAAGCAAGCCATGGAGAAGGAAAAGTAAATGCCAGTCCAGTGTACATAAAAAATAGGAACATTTGGATGAAAGTCACATGCTCTCACATCATCTCCCTGCTTCCTACATGAGTGTCCAGAACAAATAAAGTGACATATCCTTCAGCTATAAAAAAAAAGGTAAGTGGACAAAATAGATTCCGAAGTCCTCTCTGCCTCTAGTATCATTGTAGCTGCAGTCACAGAGGGCTAAAAATAATAGAAAGTTTGCAGTTAAAATAACAATCAAAAGAAAGCAAAGTAGTGTCTTACCTTTATAATTCAGGGAGGAAGAAAACAGCCATGACAGACAGGCCCCTGAAAGCATATTGGGTAGGAAAGTTACAAATATTGGAAATTTAGAGATAATTGATGTTGAATGTGTCTAAGTATGATGTTTCAGGAAAAATGAGTGAAGCTCATTTGATCTGATTTTAATAATAATAATAATAATAGTAGTAGTAGTAGTAGTAGTAGTAGTAGTAGTAGTAGTAGTAGTATAGCATTCTTTTCCAGAAGGGAAAAAGAATGCATCTATAAAGAAAATGAAAGTAAATGGGATAAACTTCACAGAGATGATCCTTTTCTTTAGGCACATGTTTGCAAGCCAGCTGTTTGCAATAAGGCTGGGATTTATGTTGATTCATTATTTTATTCATTGCTTTCCTTCGGAAAATACTTACGTGAAATAGTGTGAAAATGAATCCAGATGTAGTTGCTTCTTCAACATTATTGGGAATATATGAGTAAATTGAAGATAGATCATTTGATTACAAAAATGACTCAGAATTCTTTTCATGCTTGGACATATCTGAAACCGTGTCACATCAGGAGTCAAAATGGAATGCAGGAGACAGTTCTGGTCTTGAGGATAGTGGGCTCATGCATTCGCAGTCCCAGTACTTATTAGAGATCAATGTATGGTCATATAATTTAATAGCCCACGGGGTGGGGAGGGTGTCACTGTCATGAGTGCCTAGCTCTCATGAGGATGCTACAACAGCTTTCTGTATACTGTGTAAAAAGATTATGGGACTTTACAGTAATTGAAGAGAGTATTTATTTAATTATAGCTATTTTCACTATAATTTTAGAGGAAATACTCTGCAATTACATGAAGACTGAATAGAACATCTTAATTTGCATAGCTTGTGGTTAAACCTATACTCTAAAATAAACCAGAATCATAATTATATATACTTTTGAAGTTAACACCTCATATTTTTACTATACATAACCATTTATCATTTTATTTGTAAATATTTTAGTATAACACTTTTTAGCCATAAATATATAGTACACTTGATGAATAATTATTTATATTTCCTTACCCTTTTGAAAATATCTACATAATTTAATGTGGTTAATAACTTGGAAGAACATGATAAGCAACACTTTTTAAATCTTTATTGTTAAGTTGGGTTTGAAGTTCAGTGTAAAATGTGCTGCTTACTGTTTGGAATTTGTGGGACTCTGGTCCAAGAACCTGTCATTCTCTTTGAACAGTGATGGAGATACTTACATCATTTAATCATTGACATGGTTGGTTGGCTCAGCACCCATTACTAATACATTTTATACTTTACTTTCTAGAATTCATACTTTCAGAACTGCAAAATCACAGAACTGAATTTTTTTTGAAACTTCTTTGATATATAGGGGCTCTTCAAGAAAATGAAGAACATTTTTTACCTGAAAAATTAGAGTTCCTGGGGGTAGATATATTTTGTTGTAAACTTTGTATCTTCCAGAGTATAATATGTTAATGGACACATATACAGAGTAGAATTTATTGTCATCAAATCAGGAGATGGTCTTCCATTACCTTAAGTATGAGTATATTTTATGTAAATGAACCTTTCACACTCATGTAGTTAGATAAAATATTTAGTGATTGTTGTAACCAAGGTTACCAGGAAGTAGCCCCCCACCATGTGTTTCTGCTGCTTCTGCACCCTCTTCCCATCTTGCTCTTGTTTACTTCACCCACACTCTAGTACAGTACTCTACTCTATTTGCCTATGACACGACTTCTAGGTCTTCACATATTATTAAAAGCAAGTATTTATTTTTGTCTTTTGTGATCATCTTATTTGTACATTTCAGTGTTTAAAAACCTGAATCTTTTCTGCATCAATCTTCATTGCTCACACCATATGGCCAAGGACATCATAAGCAAACTGCTATTAACTCTGTTCTCTGAGAACTTACAAACTCTAATCAGAAATGGGATCCTCATACCATCAAATATGTTTTTTAAAAAAGATACAAATGTGTGTCAAAAGATAAACCAGTTCAGAAAAGGACAAAACTCCAAAACTGTTAAGCAGCAGACAAGAAACAAAAGGGTTCACGTGTCTTTTGCTTTCTAACATTTCTCTAGGTAAAGATTATCTTACTTCCTTCTTCATCAGGAAACTAGAAACAGTGAAGAACTTCTCGTAAGCATCTAGCCCTCCTCCTCACCTCCATGTACTTTGCTATCAACTCCACCTAACTACTGGTTATTAATGGTCACCTCTCCCACATCCTGATCCAAGGCAAACTCTACCACTTGTCCTGTAATAGCAATTTTTTTTTTGAGGCAACGTTTCTCTGTTTAGCCTTGGCTGTCCTGGAACTCACTCTGTAGAGCAGGCTGGCCTCAAACTCAGAAATCTACCTGCTCTACCTTCCAAGTGCTGGGATTAAAGGTGTGCGTCACCACTGTCAGGCTAATAGTAATTTTTCACAAGTCAGACTTTGTTGTGAGTGACATCTTGTCTTTGGAGGTTGATGCTGTGAGAGTAAACCATCACTGTGTAGACCTTATTTGTATCAAAGTCAGGAGGCTCCAAAGAATATGTCAGAAGTTCTTAGTCATACTAGCCAAAGTCAACGTGTTCTACAATCTGAAACTGTTGACACTTAAATAACAGAAACAGTACAGATTCATTTAACTCCAATCTCAGATATAGGTACTAAAGAATAATAACACTTTAGCATTTGCTGTGCATTAACACAAACTGTAAGTTTTTTACACAGAATCTCTACTACTATCTCACTACTAAACAAGAAGAACAGAAAGGAGATACTTGCTCAGCTAACACAACCATCTAAATCCTTCATTCCTTTAGTTATTTATTATTATTTTCTTTAAAATCCCATTGCAACAGATTTCTGTCATTAGAGCTGGAAATCAATAGGACTCAAAAGATGTTGGATATTAAAATTTATATACCAGTGCATGTGTTCTCCCCCTATCCCCAACCCCTTTTTCCTTTCTTCTTCCTTCCTGACCCATTTTTCTCTCACAAAGTAAGGAAGGGAATGGTGCCTGCATGGACAGTCCAACCCACACAGAGATGTTTGGAAGACCAGAACTTGCTAATTATGCTTTTCTGTAACTCCTTGAAATTATGTTGGTTAAACAATGCAACTGTTTCCTAAATCCAAACTGTTATTACTGATGAACTAAATATCACAGCATAGCATTATTAGGGAGTCTCTCATGTGATATTAAAGAGGATAGTGCAGCTGTCCCATGTTATTTTTGGAATTCCACAGACCCACAAGAAGATTGGCAGAATCCCATGAGGAAATTCATTCACAAAGAAGCCCTGCATTTCTTAGATCCTTTACTGGTAATATAAGAAAGGCTCAATCTAAACAAAGACATGTAAGAAATATAATCAGTGAAAATGAGTCAGAAAGTCTGTACTTCAACTCTAACTGTGCTCATCGTCTGGCCATGGGTAAGTTAATTGTCACTTTAGGCCCCAGGATCTCTTAGCGCAATTAGCTCCAGAGAGATCCAAGGATGGCATTCAATAATGAGTCATAACCCAGTAGCCATGGCCTTTTGGGCATCCGGCCCTAAAATCTAACAAGTTTTGCTTATTCTTTTATAAATGAAACGAGATTTTTAAAAGCAGAGGTCTCTTAAAGGGCACTAAGAGCAGCTAAGAAACAATGTGTCATATGTTAGACATAAAAACAATGAGTCACTTTACTTAAAAGAGAATTTTTGTGCTTCCTATTTACAAAGCAACTAACTAGTAGTTACTTTACAGTTTTAATCAACAATGTAGTCTTTCACAGAGTAGGTGGAGAATGGCTAGCCTGGAATAACATATAAACCTTTGAGTAACTATAATTTTTTTTACTTTAAAGTGAAACAAGTAACAGATAAATGAAACCTCCAAGTAATCCTGCAATGGTCCCCATTGTTTCTGTTCCTTTTACAGCCATTTTTGCCAACATTCAAGACAAGATTATCCAATTAAATTTTACCTAATAAATTGGCCAATACTGCCTCTGGTTATTGTATAAAATGTTCCCTTGTTCATTATTTAGTTCTTTTGGTGCTTTCTAGAAAAGTTTATAGCCCCCTGATCCTTGTTTATAAAGAACCATGCAAGACAAGTAAATAAAGAAAACATCTAATAAAAAAATGTCTTTGCAAAGTTTATTGATGCTTTATGAATGTTGCATACATAAAATGGTCTCCTAATTTGCTGTGAATGGTGACAGACATCACTATACATTTTTATATTCTATTGTAACAAAATGTTTTCCATATGAGATTAAAATTGCATTATAGGAGGGCTAAAGAGATCACTTAGCAAGTGGTTCAGAGTTCTGGCTGCTCTTCAAACGGACCTAGAATTGATTTCGATTACTCACATTGGAGGCTCTGAAACTGTCTGAAACTCTCATTACAGGGCATCTAATAGCCTCCTCTGGGCACGCATGCAGTCTAGCACCAACACACATAAAATAAAGTAAGTATATTTAAAAATGTGTCCTGATACAAACGTTTGGCTGCATCTGAAAATAGCTCTTTACACAATATGGAAATTCTTTGAAACTTCTACTTTGGAAAAAAAATGAAGTCAATTTCCCTCATTGAGATTGAGGTACACACAGTGATTTGTCCCCAACATATACAATAAGGCAAAAATAACCAGCATACCCAGATAGCTTGGCCAATAAAGGAGCAGATTACCCACAGGAACATGAACTCTTGTAGCAGATCGCTGCAATAGCAAATGTCACACCCCAATCCATAGTTTTTCCTCAAATACTTTAGCATTGCCATGATTATGTGGCTGGGCAAGAAGGAGCAGTGGTTTTCAGGGGCAGGCTTCTCAAGGGGTTGTGCCTCTCCTTCTTCCCTTGACAAGGAATGTGTCCAGCTCTAACACCATAGACCTGGCTGTATGTTGTATCATCTGTTGAGTTTCTCTTTATAACAGTCCCCACAGCAACTGTGCTCCCGATGACAATGGACATATCAAGTACAAAAGAAAGTTCTACACTTTAAATACTTCAAATATTTACCATTGTCTAGCTTGGTGTCTACTGGCTGAACAAGCAACATAAAATTCTTTGCTCTTGGAGTATATATCTATTAAAGAATGAGAAAATTAATGAGGAAAATATTGCATATGTAAAATAAAAACAAGTTAATAGTACATGTATATGTAAAATATCAAGTGAAGGTAACTACGATGAAAATATTAAGTGAAATTGTTCTAATAGAAATTGAGAATATAATAAACATCAGAGGTTAGAGATTCTGAGTAAGAGGGAAGAATGGAGACAGGTTGGTTAATAAAAACAGCTACAGCTGGAGTGGAACAATAGCTTCTGGTGTTGTGTTGCACAGTCAAATGACAGCAGGTAGTAATAACATAGTATGAACTTCAAAAAAAAACTCATTGAACATATTTTGAATATTTGCACCATAGAAAAATGGCTTATGTTTGAGTTGATTGGTATTGAGCATTTATGGACTTTACAGGAGAATTATAGTAACTAACATTTGGAGTGTTGGATGCTTGATTAATGATGAGCTAAGAAAGTTAGGATAGTTCATTCCAACTCAACAACTCTTTTATGTACTAGAGAACAGAAATCATATTGTGAGGCAATGGTAGTCATCAGAACAAACTTTTTGAGTTCAGATCATTAATGTAACTAAGACTAAATTTTGCCTTTTTCTGAGAATATATGTGTCCTTGTAAATTTTAAGTTTTCTTTTACATAGTATAGTAAGGTGATTAATAGTGTTGATAAATGAAAAGGAGAGTCTAGAAACAAATTCTACTTTTTCCCAGAATACCTTTACCACCATCTTCTGCTCTGTGATTCCCAATGAAAAATGTTACATGGTGTATGACTTACATACAAGAGATTCTAACATCAATGCTTTAGAAGTGGTTGTGTTATCCCCTGACATTTAGTGAACAAAACAAGGTAGCTCATCATTCTTGTCTGCCTAGCACAGCTTGTCTGCTCTTCTAATAAGGCCCAGATATAGCTGGGATAAAATAATAGGGATTTTATATATCTCATAAACTGTAATTGTCTTCCATCTGCCTTGAGAGAGAAAGCTCATCATCTGTGTGTTGTGCACTTGGTGTGTATGTTTTCATGATATTGGGATGGTTTATGTTTAAATTAATAGGTATTGGTTTACTGCCAGATTTAATAATTTTTATTTATTTCATTATCATCTTAAATGTGCTTCATAAATTTAACATTCAAACATGTTGTCGATGCTAGAAGCCAGGCACTAAACATTACGAGAGTTAGTAGAGCTGAATTAAAAAACTGCACTCTCCTTTGCCCCTCACTGTGAGACAAAGATGTTCTATCTATCAGACATTTTACTTTCAGAACTTAGAAGTCTGCTGTTCTTACTCAAAAAATGTCAGAAATTATTTTGTGCAGTTTATAGCAAGGCAACTGATAAGTACATACATAGTAAAACTTTATTTCTTCTTTATAATACATTTATCTTCTTTTAATACATTTATCTTTAGAAATTTTAATGGTATGCTTATCTGGAGGAAGAATAAAAGAGTATTTTATATAAATTATTAGAACTATTAGGCTAAGCAAATCCACTTTGGAATAATAAAATCCCTATTGGCTTATTAAGGCCTGAACTGTGTTGTATTTGCTTTTACACTTTTACCTCATGTGCTCTGTGTTATGTTGAAATGATCAGAACTTAATAACGTTCTTACCTTGTGACAGCTAAAGTATTAGGCTACAAAACTTTCACCTCTTCCCACAATGTCTTAAGCATGTCAGAAACTTAAAACTCTATGATTTTACTTTTTGTAAGCAGAAAATTATTAGAATTGAAATTATTCCCAGTTCCAAACTAACCACTGGAAAGCATGACTCTTTTTACATAAAATAGATGTCTAGTTCTCCAGGAACCAGAGAATCTTGTTGTTCCTCCTATGTAGTCCACTGTTGGGAAAGGCAACCATTCATGACAGAAAGACCTAGGATCAAGACTCTTTATTCTGGGTTCTTAGAAAGATCCTTGGGAAAGA
>JADRCD010215675.1:16804-29841 GCA_019843815.1 Montemys delectorum
TGTGTGTGTGTGTGTGTGTGTGTGTGTGTAATTGTTTTTGTTTTAAACTTGCTTTTTTATTTTCTTTTTTCTATTATTTAAAACAATTTTAACTTTAAATATATTTGATCATACACTTCCCTCAAGCAAGTGTATCTTCCTCCTACCCGCCTCTCTGCTCACCCAAATTTAAGTTCTTTCTTAGAACAAATGAAAAACCCAATACAACACTAAAACACTCCAAACATAAATATCACTGAAAAAAATAAGAAGAAAAAGGAGAAAAAAGAAATGCATGGAGACCATTATATATTGGTATACTACTGTATAAGGTCTACCTGAGATCAGCATGAGGTCTACCTTAGAGAAGTTGATATTACCAGTGTCATTACAATCATAAAACTGATTTTCACACCCCCAGTAGGCATAAATGGTAGTACCTTAGTGTCTAGGTTTACATTCATTTTTTCTTTCTTTAAAAGATAATGCAATAAAATAAAACAAAAACTATCACATCAGAAATGGGAAAGAAAAACAAAAGGAAAAGAGCTGAAGAGAAGGCAAAATAACCAGAAAGCCACCCATCCACACACTCAGGAATCCCATAAAGACAATAAAATGGAAGACATAGTGTATACACAGAGGATCTGGTACAGCCCTGTGCATTCTGCCTAAATCCCTGTGAGCCTCATATGAGCTTTGTTTGTGTTGATTTATAGAGCCTTGACGTGTGTGTGTGTGTGTATGTGTGTGTGTGTGTGTGTGTCCTATATCCTCTATGGATCTTACACTCTTTCCACCTCTTCTATGGGGCTGCTCTTCATTTTTGTACCCAGCTCATTTGATGAATATGTTTATCAGATGTAGGAGTTTCCTGGTAGAAATTTTCAGGCCACTTTTGTATACTATCATATCATATGCAATTAATAATACTTTGACATTTTCCTTTCCTATTTGTATCCCCTTGACCCCCTTTAGCTGTCACATTGCTATGGCTAAGACTTCAAATCCTATATTAAATAGATATGGAGAGAGTAGACAGTACTGTTTTGTTCTCGATTTTAGTGAAATTGTTTTTAGTTTCTCTGTATTTAAGTTGATGTTGAATATGGGCTTGTTGTCTCCTATCTTTATTATGTTGAGATACATCCCTTGTATCTCTAATCTCTCCTGCACATTTATCATGAAGGACACTTGGATTTTGTCAAAGGCCTATTCTGCATCTAATAAGATGATGATGTGGGTTTTTTCTTTCAATTTTTATACGGTGGGTTATATTAATTAATTTTTATATATTGAGCTAATGCCTGAATCTCTGAAGTGACCTCTACTTAATTATGGTGGTTGATGTTTTTTATGTGTTCTTGTATTCAGTTTGCAAATATTTTATTGAGTATTTTTGCATCTATATTCATAAGGGAAATTGTTCTGTAATTCTCTTTCTTTGTTGGATCTTAATGTGGTTGGGATGTCAGCTTAACTGTAGCTTCATAAAGTGAATACTTCAATGTCCTTTCTGTTTCTATTTCATGGAATAATTTGAGAAGTATTGGCATTAACTCTTCTTCGAAAATCAGGGAGAATTCTATCTCTAAAATCATCTTGCCCTGGGCTTTTTTGGTTAGGAAACTTTTAACTACTTATTCTATTTCACCAGGGGATATAAGTCTATTTAAATTGCTTACCTTATCTTTTTATCTTGATTTAATTTTGATAAGAAGTATGCCTTGATCATTTCTTTAAAATTTTTCAATTTGTTTGAGTATAATCTATAGAAACATATGTCCTTATGTTTCTCTGGATTTCCTTGTTATCTGTTGTTATATCTCCTTTTTCATCTAGTTTTGATAATTTGGAAATATTGCTTCTGCCTTCTACTTAATTTTGATAAGGGTTTGCCAATCTTACTGATTTTCTCAAAGGACCAACTCTTTTAGTCATAGATTCATTATATTGCTTTAAAAAACAAAAACAAAAAAAACCAAAAAACAAACAAACAAACAAACAAAAACCTGGGGCTAGAGAGATGGCTCAGGGGTTAAGAGCACTGACTGCTCTTCCAGAGGTCCTGAGTTCAATTCCCAACAACCACATGGTGGTTCATAACCATCTATAATGAGATCTGGTGCCCTCTTCTGGCATGCAGGGAGAATACTATACATAATAAATAAATAAATCTTAGAAAGAAAAAAAAACATTTTATTGGCTATTTGTGAATTTCACACCATGCACCTCAATCCCACTCCTCTCCTCCTCCCCTCATATCCACCCTCCCTGATCACAATCTCTCCTTCATCAAAGAAAAAAATCTTGCTGTGAAACATGTAGTGTGTTATAGTATGTCCAACAGTACACACATTTGTTTATACAGTGCATCTGTTCTAAGAGGCAACTTCATATCACTTAGTGGCTATAGACTTCATTGTGTCCCATAAGTTTGGGTGTATTATATATTCATTTTCATTCAATTCTAGAATGTCTTTGATTTCTTCCTCAATTTCTATAATGAGCCATATTTCATCCAGTAGAGAGTTGTGGTGTTTTCATAAGTTTGTAAGCTTTCTGTAGTTTCTCTTATTGATATCTTGCTTTCAGTTATGGTGTTTTGATAGAAAGCAGGGTATTATTTCAGTTTTCTTGTAACATTTGAGGCTTCCTGTATGTCCAAGTAAGTGGTCAGTTTTGGAGAAAGCTTCATGAGCTCCTGAGAAGAAGCTTAACTGTGGCTTCATAAAGTGAATTTTCAATGTCCCTTGTTTTTGGTTAAAATGTTCTGTAACTTTTGGTTTACAATATCAGTTCTCTCCATCATTTCTCTACTTTGTTATTGCCTAGGTGACATGTCTATTGAAGAGAGTAGAATATTAAAGTTTCTCACTATCAGTGTGTGAAGGTCAGTATGCAATTTAATCTGTAGTAGTGTTTCTTTTATAAACTTGGGTACTTTTATGTCTGTGGCATAAATTCTAAGAATTACAATGTCCCATTGGTGAATTTTTTTTCCTTTGACAAGGATGTAATATCCTTCGGTATCTCTTCTGATTAAATTCTATTAATTAGGTATTAAGGCTATATTAGGTTGCTTCTTATGTCCATTTGCTTGGAATATCTTTTTACCATCCTTTTACCTTGAAGCAATGTCTATGCTTGATGTTAATTGTGTTTCTTAGATGTAGCAGAATGATGGATCCTGTTTTTATATCCATTCTGTTAGTCTGTATCTTTTTAGTTGGGAATTGAGAACATTGATATCGAGAGATATCAATGACCAATTATTGTTGCTTCCTGTTATTTCTTCTCTGATAGTGGTGGTGGCTATGGTGGTGGTTGCAGTGGTGGTTGTGGTGGTATTGGTGCTGATGCTGGTGGTGCTGATGCTGATGCTGGTGCTCATATATGTGTGTGTTTCCCTTCTTTTGACTTTGCTGTTCTGATACTACCTATTCTCTGTTTTCTTGTGTGTAGTGAACCTTTTAGGTTGGGAGTTTAGCTCTAGTGCCTTCTTATGGTGGGGTTTGTATGTAGATATTGCCTAAATTTGGTTTTATCACATGTCTTCTTTTCTCTATCTATGGTGACTGTTGGTGCAGGGAAGGAATGCTGCATCAGGTGTGGAGCTGCAGATAAGACTAGGGGATTTGATTTGGAGGAGTAGAAGGAAAAATGAAGGTCTACAGTTATCCTACCTGGCTCACTGGCAAGAATGGCTTGTGTGGTCACAGTAAATGTCTGTTGGAGTTGGGGAATGGGGTAAGGCAAAGATGGGGGAGGAGGAAGGTTAGAAAGAAAAAATATGTAGGATGCACTAGAGATGCGTGGTGGTTGTGTTTGGGGTTGAGGTTAGGGCAAGCTGTGTGGTTGTTCTGTTGCAGAGGTGGGTATAGGCTGTGGATGTGGACTTGGAAGAGTAGAGACAGAGGTGACAATATTGCAGGAGTGGCTTGCAAGTTTCCAGGTAGTCCTCTGTAATTAGGGAGGTGCTTGTGTGGGTAAACCCTGTTTGTTTGTTTGCTTTTTCTTTCATTTTTTTCTGTACTTGTATTTCAAACATTGTTAAAAATTAAATATAATAAAATATATTCTGTACTGTCTAGACTGAAGTAAATCCCAAAAGGAGAAAAAGTAAATATCATTAAATTTTCACTCTATCATGTCTTCATGCCAATATTTTATGATATCTAGGTTTCAAGTTCTCATGAATGTAGGGCAGGATGGAAAACAATGTTTCTCTCCATGGAAATAATTGGCTTAAATGTGCTTTTTATTTTTTTAAAATCAGATGCTAAAAAATATGTATAAGCTCTCAATTACCAGCTTCCTATTCTAATACAGAACTTTCACATATCAACTTAATGTATGAGTCTATATGTAGACTTTGCTCACAATGAATTTCACTATAACTCATCAACTAACACTGTTTCCAGAAGTCAGAAGCATTCTAAGAGAAATCAATGAAACTTTGTATGACAGTTGATGAAATAACCCAGAAGAAGCAAAAACATTTTTGGAACCACAAATGATCAAAACTTACACAAAAAGAAATGGAAATTTTAATATAACAAATAATAAAATCCAATCAGAAGTCAAAAGCCATTCAAAGATCTAGTACCCCACCAATATGACCTCACTATTCAATCCTACCAAACATTTGAGGGACTATAGTTAACTTTTTCCAAACTGCTATAGTAAATAAATTAACAGTTAATATTAAAACACATTCTGTGAAGCATTAATTTGCTTTTAAAGCTATAGAACATTTGTACACAAATAAAAGTTGATGATGGAAGGAGAGTCATTTTATTAGTAGTGTAGCTCACTGGTAAAGAGCATATGCTCATGTAAATAACTCCAACTCTTGCTCCTATACACAACCCTAATGAAACATGAAACCCATCCTCCTTCTCTCCTTCTCTCCCCCCCCCTCTCTCTCTCTCTCTCTCACACACACACACACACACAAACATGACAATGGCATGAAAGGAAAAGATGTAGTGTCTGAAACTGTCCCACAGTTTCACAAACTTGGGTTCACTCAGAAGAAGGACCGAAGGACCTGAAATATAGGGTTCGAGAACAAGAGAAACACAAAGCCAAGTTGTGCCCCAATCAAGGCTTCATACTTTACTTAGACTATCCAGAATATATATAGGTACATGGAAACAAAACCAAATCTCTAGGTTACATGTTATTTGCATAACATAAGCACTGCAGAAGAAGTCAGGCACCAAGGTCCCCAGCAATGAGGAAGGTCTCCAGGTCTTAGGCATGTCCATATCTCAGTGTGAATTTCCATGCAGCTGCTCCAAGGAAGAACTGACAGTTTGTAGAGAGCTTTTGTCTTGGCTCCCCAGGTGGTAGCCTCCAAGCAGAGACTGCCAGAGTCCAAAGGCTGAGCTGAAGGGGGGAGGCAACAGTTCCTCCCTTTTTATTTCGATAATAGCAAGACTAAGGTATAATCAAACATCACAGTCTTGCATGGGAATTTTTATGGTGCTTTGATGAATCTCACCTGTAGTATAACATCTACTGGCAAATATCTTACCCGTCTTTGAAATCACATGCATCTAGTTTGAATTCTACAAACCGGGTTCATTTTGTGTTTTTTCAAAAACACAGCCACTCGGCAGGTGTCTCTGTCTTAGGTTGACTATCTGCCAGAGACCTAGATCATAGAATAGAGGTTTTCAAAATGCACCTTCTTCTCGTGCACCCAATGCCAAGTCATGCCTTGATCACCTGCAAAGTCCATAAGCTGCCACAGTCTCTCTGAAAACAACCTTCTCTGAAATTCTCGTAAAGCTGCCCACCATTGTGCTGAAGATGAATGTAGATACCTGATTGAGTTGCAAATGACCAGCTCCAACTCTAGAAACTTTTACCTACAGAACAGGCCTCAATTCAAATGCAAATTAGGAAGTTCAGGCTAGAAACTTCAGGATTGCACTAGTCTTTTAGAAAGCTAAAAACTTCAGAGGTAACCAAGTCTTAGTTCCGGGCATGAACAGGCAAATTTGAATCATTCATTTAGTTTTGGGAGAAAGCAATTTTTTTGGATTAAACAGGCAGAAGCATTTTCAGAGTGACAGAAAAAGCTGTCAGCTCAAAAACAAAAGAAAAAGGAAAAAAGACTTTTCAGCAGTGCATTTAAGCACATTTACTAAGAAGGCTGTGGATCTGAGTACACCTGGTGAATTAATCTTTCAGAAAGCCAATGTGCTCCATCCTCTTTCTGAGAAAAAATATACACAGACCCTCTGCCCCAAACCAAAACAGGATCTGGGCCATGCCAGGTATTGGTGAGTGGATCCCTCCACTTCACCATGGCATACAAACTTGAAGTGTTAGGATTCCAGTGTCGGTCCGCATCAGACTGACTTTTGATGTCAGTCTGCAAGAAGTTCAAAACAAATAACACAAAGGCAAGGTGTGCCTTCAGAGATCTAGGAGGATACAGATCCTCTCCTTTAGATTTTAAAAGCTAATTTTTAAGAGATGCGGTGTGCACATTCAACGATCCCTTGTGCCATTGGGATATAAGGAATTCCAGTTTTATGTTTGATGCCAAATCCTTTACAAAAAGACATAAAATTTTTGCCAGAGTAAGCTGGCCTATTGTCCGTCTTTATCACTTTGGGTAAGCCCATAACATTAAAGGCTTGTAAACCATGATCAATTACATTTCTAGAGGCTTCTTCTGTATGCAGGGAAGCAAATATAAATCCTGAACAAGTATCAATACAGATATGTATATATTTAAGCTTTCTAAATTCTGCATAATGAGTTATATCCATCTGGGAAATATGATTGGGCATAAGGCCTCTTGGATTCACCCCTAAATGCAGAACTGGAGATAAAAATAACACAATCAGGGCATTCTTTTACAATCATTCTTGCTTGTTCTTTTGAAATTTTATGTTTAAGTCTCAGAATCTGGTTAAAAAGATGAAATTTATTGTGATTCCGTTTAGCTAGTGCAACAGGATCTGAAACTAAAACTTCTCGTACAAGAGCTCTGTCAATACAATTATTACCTGTGGCCAATGGTACAGGAAGATCAGAATGAGCTTGTATATGACCAATATAAAACTGATTTTTTCGTGCAAGAATGACATTTTGTAATTGTGAAAATAAGAATCCTGCTGTGGTATTAAAATTAAACGCACCACATGTTTCTAATAAAGGAACTGACTGTGCCACATATAGGCTATCAGTGAAAAGATTGAAAGCATCAGTCACAGCCTGAAACATATTTAACACTGCTGTTAATTCAGCTAACTGAGCTGAGAGACCAGGAGTTTCTGTGACTACCTCTTGATTATTCATAAGATATCCAGCTTGTCCTTTAGAGGAACCATCAGTAAATATCACAAGGGCATTACTCAAAGGCTATAAGGAAGTCATGTTAGGAAATATCACTTCATGCACATTTAAGAATTTTATCAGTTTATCCTGAGGATAATGATTATCTATAATTCCTTGAAATCCTATCTGAGCAAGAAACCAGTCTGTGCTATGCTATTTTAACCAGGAATCTTGATCTAAAGTAAAAGGCGGAAAGATAACATCTGACTCTTTGTCAAAATAAGTCAGGACTTGCTTTCTACCAAGCATGATCATATGGGCTACAGCCTCATAATATGGCAAGATATTATGTTTAGAAGATATCCTTGAATGTATCCACATGAGAGGTGTTTTTTGCCATAATAACACCCAAATGAACACACACACAAACATACACATACAAACACACACACACACACACACACACACACACACACGCTTTTGTGTTTGAA
Organism: Montemys delectorum; assembly: GCA_019843815.1. NCBI lineage: Eukaryota > Metazoa > Chordata > Mammalia > Rodentia > Muridae > Montemys > Montemys delectorum. The sequence continues at coordinate 24,577 of JADRCD010215675.1, forward strand.
GCTATCCAATCTGTGGAATTCTACCATGATACTTCTAATACACTAACATAATACAGAATAATGTATTCTGTAATAATGCAGTGAGTTTTCCCTCTAAGATAAAAAAATGAGACATGCATGCCTTCTTTTAGCCCTGATATTTAAATTTGTACTAACAGTTCTATTTTGAGCATGTAGTCAAAAAAGGGCAGAGAAAATGAGCCAATATGAATATAAATGTACTTGTTTAAAGATACACATATATCAATATATACAACAAATCCCATGGAATGGCTTTAGATAGTGTGCTTATTAGATTTTTGTCAACTAACCACAAGCTAGAGTTATCTGGGACAAGGCACCTTAACAGAGAAAATTCCTCCATCTGCTCACCTGTATGTAAGTCTGTGAGGGCATTTTCTTAGCAAATGATTTATGTGGGAGGCCCAGGCCATTTGTGAAGTACAGCACTGCTGGGCAGGTGTTTCATGGTTAGGAAACTCTAAGCAAGCACTGAAAGCAAGAGCAGGCAGTAGTCTTCTACGGCTTCCGATCTGCTTCCTGCCTCACCTTCCTGCCCTGACTGCCCTGCATGGTAGACTGTAAACTTTAAGGTGAAATAAACTTTCTCTTCTCCAAAATGCTTTGCGTTATTGTCTTTTTAATTTTATTTTTAGCTTATAATTATATTATTTCCCTTCCCCTTTCACACTTTAAACCTACCTACACATATACACCCTTACTTTCAAATTCATTTTGTTACATTTGTGTGTGTGTGTTTGTGTGTGTGTGTGTGTGTGTGTGCGCGTGAGTGTGCATATACGTGTGTGTGTGTGTGTGTGTGTGTGTGTGTTCCTAAATCCATAAATATCCTCATGGTTTTTTATCACAACATCAGAAGGCAAATTGGGACAGATAGTGGCCAGAGATAATAAGCCAGTTAATAAAAGGATGAGACTTCAAGAGCAATATAAATTTAATTTTGCTTCTATATAGAGCTATAGAAAATCTGGAAAGAAAATAAAAAAACCAATGCTTTCTATTATACCATCTAAAAGAATAATATATCTAGAATTAATTTAACAAAGTGACAGGCAATATCCTTATAAATGGCAAAACATTGTAAAAGGAAACTAAAGAAAATCTAAGTAAATCGAAGGATATAACCTGTCCAATAAACTGTAAGATTTAATATTAAGAGAGGAATACTTCAAAAAATGACCTATAGAGTCAATGTATTTCATGTCAAAATTTTAAGAGCTTATGTTTACATTCAGACTTTAAATGAAACAAACTGCAGACATACAAAGCAGCTAAGACAGTTATGATCCACAGATGGAGGATAGATAGATGATAGATAGATGATAGGTAGATGGGTGGATAGATAGATAGATAGATAGATAGATAAATAGATAGATGAATAGAAGGTGATAGATCTAAAAATATATTGAGAGATAGATGGATGATGATAGATGATTTATAGATGATAGATATATACAAACATATAAACATGGACACATAAATAAATGATATTTATATAGATATATAGAGGAAAACAAAGTTAGGAAAGTCACTTAGTTTCAAAACATGTTCCCAACCTACAGTATACAAAACATGATACTACAATAAAAATAGAAACATAGAAAAATCAAATAGAACTGAGTACAAAAAGCAAACTTTTATATTCATGACCAATTAATTTACAAAAGCTGCCTATGCCTGTAATTGTGAAAAAAATTAATTTCTTTTTTTATTAGATATTTTCTTTATTTACATGATATATGATTTCTCCTTTCCCAGGTGTACTGGTTGGTTTTGTGTGTCAACTTGACACAGGCTGGAGTTATCACAGAGAAGGGAGCTTCAGTTGGGGAAATGCCTCCATGAGATCCAGCTGTGGGGCATTTTCTCAATTAGTGATCAAAGGAGTAGTGCCATCCCTGGGCTGGAAGTCTTGGGTTCTATAAGAGAGCAGGCTGAGCAAGCCAGGAGAAGCAAGCAAGCCAGCAAGGAACATCTCTCCATGGCCTCTGCGTCAGCTCCTGCTTCCTGACCTGCTTGAGTTCCAGTCCTGACTTCCTCTGGTGATCAATAGCCATGTGGAAGTAAGCTGAATAAACCCTTTCCTCCCCAATTTGCTTCTTGGTCATGATGTTTGTGCAGGAATAGAAACCCTGACTAAGACACCAGGTTCCCCTCCAAAAAAAAAAAAAAAAACACCAAAAAAGAACAACAAGAACAAACCCCTGTTCCCTCCCACTCCCCCAGAAACTGGAAACAACCCAGATGTCCCTCAACAGAGGAATGGATACAGAAACTGTGGTACATCTACACAATGGAGTACTACCCAGCTATTAAAAACAATGAATTTATGAGATTATTAGGGAAATGGATTGATCTGGAGAATATCATCCTGAGTGAGGTAACCCAATCACAAAGAACACACATGGTATGCACTCTCTGATAAGTGGTTATTAGTCTAGAAGTTCGGAATACTTGAAGTACAATCCACAAACCACAAGAAACTCAAGAAGAAGGAAGGCCAAAATGTGGACACTTCATTCCTTCTTAAAAGGAGGAAATGTTAATTTCTTAACAAATGGTTCCAAAAATGCTGATGTTCACATGTAAAGACAAGCTGTTATACGTGTGCAAGAGATGGGATTTGAACCATATCAAAGAGAACAAAGAAATATTAGGGTCATCTGATGCCCGTGGCCTTCTCAGTCACCTGTATTCATGAACACATAGCCATACATGATCACATGTATGGTGATATGATTTTTTAAAACATATAATAAGCCTTTTAAAAAATCTATACTTAAATATTAAAACATTTTTGTATCAATAAAGTAAAAAAAAAAAAAAAAAAAAAAAAAAAAAAACAAGAGCATGGTGGAAACAATTGAAATCATGTATTTAGTGAAATTCCAGTGTGTAAAACATATAAAGAATGCAACATTTTGCATTAACAAGAACATGATGGCTGACAAGACATCCTAGTGAGTAAAACTTGCTGCACAAGCTTGATACCTGACTCCAAAGCCCCAGAAACTGCAGTGAAGGAGACAACAAAGTCAAAAGCTGTGCTCTGGCCTACTGGGCAAATGTCTTGAATAGAAATTTCTCTAAACAAAAGAAATACAAACAGCTAAAAAGCACATGCTAAGCACGATTAATCATTAGAAAATTGAAAACTCCAAAACACAATGAGAATCATACTCTGGCATTTTTATAAACAAAACAATAAGAGAGAGAAAAGTCAGAATTCATGAAGATGTGAAGACAGGAGCCTCTCACACATAGCCACTGAGTTACAGTCATATTAAATGGCAAGCCAAGGTACAAGAGACTCACATGACTCCTCAAAAAGTGAATAAGCTGTGATTGACCTCAGCAATTCTCCTCGGGACTTAAACTCAACAGGTGGAAAACAGGATTCAGATGAAAATTTCTACAAAAAGCAGGCACAGCGATACCATTCAGAGTTGGCAGGACATGAAATTCACATTTTGGATGTTTCCCATGTTTATGCATCAATAGAGGGATGGTAAATTGAGTATATACCTACATGAAATATTCTTTAGCCATACAAATTAAGGGTATGTACATGGAGTGTGCTACAGCACTCAGGAGTCTCTCAAGCACATTACTAAATAAAATAAACCAGGCATTAAAGCTTAAGTGTTTATGATTTTGTTCATATCAAACACCTAGAAAAAGACAGGAAATAGATTTCTGCTGAATGTCAGGGTCCAAAGGAGCCAACTGTGACTATTTAGAATTTTCTTTGTGATGAGAAAAACAATGTTCTTTTTTTGTTGTTGTTGTTAGAGTCAGTGCTTTGTAATATTGGGAAGACTTAAATGACACTAAATTGAACTTTTAAATGATTAATTTTATGTGATTTGAATGTCATTTTAACTTTTAAAACTTTTTAAAATTGCTTTTATTTTATGCGTGTGTAAGTGCCTGCGTGTGTGTGTGTGTGTGTGTGTGTGTGTGTGTGTGTGTGTGTGTGTATCATGTGCATCTGTGGTGCTATGGAGGCCAGGCGAAGTTACTAGATCTTGTGAAACTGGAATTGTAAACCATGTGGCTCCTGAGAGCTGAACCTGCATCCTCCGCAAGAGCATCAAGGGCTTTTAACCACTGAGCCATCTCTCTAGCGCCTATAAATTTTGAGATAGGTTTATATAGCCCAGGATAACCTTGAAATCCTAATCTTTCTCCCTCTGCCTCTTAAGTGTTGAGATTATAGGACACCTTGTTCTATATGTGGTGAGGATGGAGCCCAGGGCTTTGGATATGCCATGAAGGCACTCAACAAATTGGTCTATATTCATGGCTCATTTCAATGTTTTGGGGTTTGAGTTGGTTTTTCCTTCCTATGGGATCTAGGGACAAATTCAGGTTGTTTACTTGCATCGCCAGTACTTTGGCTTCTGTACCTTCTCACAGGCTACATCACCCTAGCATTTGTTGTTAAAAGGACAACGCAGAACACTGTACCACTTTATGGCATATTTTGTTCTGTCACTCTTTTTTTCTTTTCTTTTTAAGACAAAGTATCACTGTGAAGTTCCTGGAACTTGTGATCCTCTTGCCATGCTTCAGGAGCACTGAGATTATAAGTGTGTGATTTTCTATAATCAAAAACTCTGCTGGATTCAGGAGCCTCCGGACATGAGAAGGTAAATGATAATCACCACGGCCATGGTAAGATCATTTTAGCACTACCCTAAGAGGTCTGGGCTCTGAGTGGGGCAGGGATTTCCTAAACAACCTTGATAATTTGACTTCCCTTAGATGACCCCCCTCCCCCATTGTCCCTGATTTTTGTTTTTGTTTCTGTTTGTGTTTTTTTCATACTAAATCACCAGCAAACTGTACACACATACACACACACACTCCAAAGGCATACACTCACAAACATGTGTACACACACATACCCCACAGGCACACATGCACATACAAGTGTACACACACACACACCATAGGCACACACGCACACATGTGTACACACACACATACACACATACCTCACAGGTATGCACACACACATATGTACACATAGACAGGCACACACACATGTGTACACACACCCCACAGGCACATACACACACACACACATGTACACACACACATACACACATACCTCACAGGCATGCACACACACACATATGTACACACACACAGGCACACACACACACACATGTGTACACAAACACACACACACACACACACACACACACACACACACACACACACACGCTTTTGTGTTTG
>JADRCD010215677.1:4364-42459 GCA_019843815.1 Montemys delectorum
ATCATCAAGTCCCTTAGGAATTCCAAGGGACCTCGAAGGCTCAGTCCAGTCTTGAAAACTAAGAACAAATTTGGAGAACTCAAAATGGCTGACTTCAAAAACTTACTGTATACACTGTAGTGATCAAAACTATGATACTCTTCCAGAGGACGTGAGTTCAAAGACCAGCACCCATATGGTGGCTTATAGTCATCTACAACCCTAGCCCCAGGAGATGTGATATTCTCTTCTGGTATCCTCAGACACCAGATATGCACACAATGTACAAACATACAATAATACATGCAGACACAACATCCATACACAGAAAATAAACAGAGAAATACTGGCATAATAAAAACAAATAAAGTTATATAAGAATAGACATAGAGTGAGCGACGGTAATGGTACATGCCTTTAATCCCAGTACTCAGGAGGCAGAGGCAGGCAGATATCTGAGTTTGAGGACAGTTTGATCTACAAAGTAAATTCCAGGCCAACCAGGGTTGTTACACAGAGAAACCCTGTCTCAAAAAGAGAAAAAAAAAAATTAACATAGAAGAATAGCTACTCTTATTCACAGAAAATGTCCCAAGATTCCATGTGGATACAATCCTACATGTATGGTATGTTTTTTCATATATATGCAAATGTAATGTCTTTTCCATCGTAACTGTGTCCGCCCCCCCCCTTCCCTTTCTTCCTCTTGCTCCAGCCCTGCTTGCTCTGGCCCATAGGGTTTTTTTTTATTATTATTTGTTTCTTTTTTTTCTTTCTTTCTTTTTTTTTTTTTTTTTTTTTGGTTTTTTGAGACAGGGTTTCTCTGTGTAGCCCTGGCTGTCCTGGAACTCACTCTGTAGACCAGGCTGGCCTCGAACTCAGAGATCTGCCTGCCTCTGCCTCCCGAGTGCTGGGATTAAAAGCGTGTGCCTCCACCGCCGCCACTGCCGCCGCCCAGCTTATTTGTTTCTTATTATGGATGATTGTGAACCACCATGTGGTTGCTGGGATTTGAACTCATGACCTCCAGAAGGGCAGTCAGTGCTCTCAACCACTAAGCCATCTCACCAGCCCAATACGTTCTTATATTACACTGCATCTCTTGCCATTGAAATAACCGTGCAAAACTACCACAAAATTTTTTCTTTACAATTTGATGGCTAGAAGATTTGCTCTTAACTATGTCTTAGCTACTGTTCTAGTGCTGTGAAAAACCACGAGCAAGGTATCTCTTATAAGATGCCTCGGGGTGGCTGGCTTACAGTTTCAGAAGGTTAATCCGCAATCATTGCTGCAAGAAGCAGACAGGCATGGTGTTAGAGCAGAAGCTGAGAGCTTTACATCTTGACCCACAGGTAGCAGGTAGGAAGTGAAACCTTGGGCCTGGGACAGGCTTTTGAAACCTCAAAGCTCAACCTCAGTGACATACCTCATCCAACAAGGACATACCTCTGAATCCTTCCCAAAGAGGTCCACTAACTGAGGACCAAGTATTCAGCTAATGGGAACCTATGGGGGGGGGGGGGGGGGAGATATTCTCATTCAAACCACTATAGCACAGATTTTAGCAAAGTTTTTCTTTCCTAACTGCATTTTCCCTTTCTTTTCATTTCATTTCTTTTTGTTTGTTTGTTTGTTTGTTTGTTTTGTTTTTTGTTTTTTGTTTTTCGAGACAGGGTTTCTCTGTGTAGCCCTGGCTGTCCTGGAACTAATTCAGGCTGGCCTCGAACTCAGAAATCTGCCTGCCTCTGCCTCCCAAGTGCTGGGATTAAAGGCGTGCGCCACCTCTGCCCAGCTGCATTTTCCTTTTCAATTAAAGGAAGGAACTTATGAACTTAACTGTAAAATGTGCAACCTGCTGGGCATTACTACTGGCCACAGTTATTCTTGGTCAACTTGGCTAGATTTAGAATCACTATGGAAATACACTTCTGGTGTATCAATGATGGTATTTCTAGAAAGGTTTGACAGGGAGAGAAGACCCATCCTGAATGTGGGAGTCCCAGACTGAATAAGGAGAAGTCAAGCTGAGCACCAGAATTCATCTCTCTGCCCTCTGGTTACAGACGTAATGTGGTTGCTGCTATGCCCCTTCTGTCTTGTGGCCTACACTCCCTTAAACTATGAGCCAAACTAAGTCTCCACTTGAGTTGGATCAGTAAGGAAACTGGCTGCCAAGCCTGCTGACCCAATTCGTTCCCTGAGGTACATGGGAGAAGGAGGAAATCGACTCTAAAGTTTTCCTACCTCCAATCACATGCCACATAAGCTGTGGCATTCATGTACACACACACACACACACACACACACTAGGTACATACATACATATATACATACATACATACATACATACATACATATGTTAATAAATATCACATCAACATGAAAAGTTACCAAAATGATACTTTTGTGCTTTGGGATGGTTCTTGGTTTTTGTTGATAAGATATGAAATTTGTTTGCATTTCCCCTTTCAAAAGGCAAACATAACATTTCACTTTCTAGAAAGTTGTCTCGACAGAAACAAAGGAAGTGCACTTAATACCAGAGGATATGCTTCTTGCTTCCTCCTGGGAAATAGACATGCTTCTGTCAGTCTCTTCAATGCAGGCTTGTGTCAAACTTCCCTCCCAACCTCTACTAAGACAGCAATTCAAGGAGGTCTGAGTGAACCTTTTCCAGAAATTACAATGAAGATTCGGATCTTACTATTGGGCCCTTCCAAGTAATAACACATCAGAAAAACATTTTAAAAATAATTCTTCCCCAAATGGGCCTCATGTTGGCTCATTATAACACATCTGAGTGGCTCTTTCATAGTAAGTAGGAGAGATTCATAGCAGCATGTATGTAACCTAAAACCGTGCCGTGTTTTAGAACCCCAGCAATGGGCCACAGACATGAGACAAGCTCATCTAATCTGACAGCTCTTAGCCTTGTATTCTCTAGATAAAAATTGTGTTGCTTCAAGCTTCTTGAGCTGTTATTCAAGTGACATTCAAGAACAGTTTTCTTAGCTGATGGGAGGAGACAAGCTGGGCCCTCCTGGCAGTATCTAGAAAGATAGTGAAGTGGGCTACCAGGCTTCTTAGAGCTCTGCATTGAAAGGCAGGATTTGTTTTCTTCTTTTTGGTTTCATTTTGTTTTTGAGACAGAGTTTCCTAGCTGGCCTCAAATTTGTACTGTAGCCAATGATGATCGTGAACTAATTAATGATCCTCCTACAACCATATCAGAGTGGTGGGGTTAGAAGTGTATCCACACACTCAAATTACCAGGTACTGGAGAACCAACTCGGGGCAAACGCTCAGCTAGCCAAATTACATCCCTAGCCAAAAGACAGAGTTTTAAAGTTTAGGATTACATATTCAATCAGCATCATAAAGAAATCATGTTTGATAGAAAAAGCAATGCTCTGCTTAATCTAAGTTACCAAGTAGAAGATAAAGGAACTGGTAAGCCAACAGAGCTGGGCCCTCTGGCAGTGTCCCCTTCTGAGCACAAAGGTGGCTGGAGCTGGTGTTGTTCCACTGCAGCTAATATTGGCCTTTGGTAACTGCTCTTCTCCTTTGCAGGAGTAAGAGAGAGAGAATGAAGACTTGGGAAGAGTTTGAAGGTTTAAAACGTGAACCCAAAACACAGACGTAGTCCTGGGTGAAGAGTTTGATGATTTTGCTTAGTGAAGAATCAAATGGTTAGAAACCAACCGGCATCATCCAGGAAGTGGAAGGCAACCCCAAACAAGGAGAGAAAGCACCGAGGAATCCTATGTGTGATAAAGTTGTGTGCTGCACAACATACAAAGATCTCTTATGTTTCAGCTACAGAAAGGTAATTGTTCAATTAAAATGTGAGCAATGGGCTAGTAAGATGATTTAGAGCCAAGGCCCTCAGCCTTCCTAATGCTGTGTCCCTTTAATATTAGCTCCTCATGTTGCGGTGGCCCCAACCACAAAATTATGTTTGTTGCTATTTCATAACTACAATTTTGCTACTGTTATGAATAGTAATGTAGAGATCTGTGCTTTCCAATGACCTTAGGCAACCCCTGTGAAAGAGTCATTCAAACCCCCAAAGGACTTGCAAACCACAGATTGAGAACCATTGGTTTGGAAGTCAAGGCATTTGCATGCAAGCCTAAAGACATAAGTTCGAGTCCTCGAACCTGTGTAAAAGGAGGGAACTGATTCCACAAAGTTATCCTCTGACTTCCACATTCATCCTGTGGCACATGCTTGCCAACACATACACACACGCACATGCACCCAAACACATGCATGTACAAACACAATAGTAACAAATAATTTTAAGTAAAAATTGAAATGTTGTCATTGTTCATAATGCTTCCAGGTTTTGTTTTTTTTTTTCTCTCTAACTTTGAGTAAATTTACTTAGAAAGTTTTAAACTGGGGCTACAAGACTTCTCACCCCTGAGAAGAAAAGAGTAGCTTGATGTGTATCCTCTAACTCTCTTGCTTGAGCATACTGGGTTCTATACATCCTGATTGAATGAAATCAAAGCAAGAAATTTTCTTCTATTTTTAGACAGATCTGACTGTGTAGCTCAGGTTAGCCTCTAACTCACAGTTTTCCTGTCTCAGTCTCTCAAGTGCAGGATTACAGGCTTAACTATCATGCTGGTTTATGTCGTACTGGGATCAAATCCAGGGCTTCAAGCATTCTATCAAATGACCTACATTCCCAACCTTAATTTGGCTATTTTTTTGTGTGTGGTTTAAACTATTAAATATATTGGTAATAATTTGTACTTAGGAGCCAAGTCAGCAATTACAGAGCTAGGAGCTATTTAGCGACTCAGAAGATTTTATGTCCCCAGTCAGGTAGTGGTGGCACAAGTCTTTAATCACAACACTTGGAGGGCAGAGGCAGGTGGATCTCTGAGTTCGAGGCCAGCATAGTCTATGGAGAATTCTAGGACAGCCAAGGCTACACAAAGAAACACTGCGTCAAAAAAAAAAAAAAAAAAAAAAAACTTAATATACTTTTACAACTATGTTAGCAGCAGAGGATAATCATTTTACAGTTTCTTGAGTGCTTGTCTGTCATATTTGCCATACAAATATGTATGTGTCTCGTTTATAACTTTAAATAATTTCCTCTGTGAAAGGCTGGTTGAGGAACACAGTCTTGGCACCCGTTAAGCTCTGAAATCACAGTAATATCAGGCTCTTACATCCTGTCCACCATCTTTATGAATGAGGAGGTCCCACTATGTCTTCTTGCAGAGCCTCTACAGACTTTCCCCACTGATTATGTATGATATGTCAATGCCTTTGAAAGCTTCTTCCTACATGTAGACTGGTTGTCTTAGTTTGATTGTCTTAGTTAGGGTTTGACTGTTGTAAACAGACATCCTGGTGAAGGCAACTCTTAGAGACATGTAATTAAGGTGGCTTACAGGTTCAGAGGTTCAGTCCATAATCATCAAGGTGGGAGCAGGGCAGCATCCAGGCAGGCATGATACAGGCATGGGTCATCCCTCTCTGGAGGTCCAGTAATCTGTGCTATTGTTGGAAAAGACTTAACAGGAGGTTGGATCATTGTATGAGGTGCAGTTTCCATTAAATGAAAAACCTCCTCTAAGAGATTAATAAGTTTTTCTATTTCACCTTCACTTATATTTGAGGATTCCAAAAGATCCATGTCCATAGAAGCTTCTACTTCATTCTCATAGTCTGGGTGTGCTCTCTCCAGTACAGCATCTGGGTCATGATCAGGCTCACCGTGGTTAGGGACAGATGATGTCTTCTCTGCTATATGGCCACCAAGCCTTTTGATCTCTGACAAGACTTCATAGAAATGGCATTTCTGAAGAATAGCTGAGCCAGCAGTGACAACCCTCACAGTCTGATCCAGAAGTATGAGTTCCACAAGTTTCTGATAGCCACTTTTCTCATTTTGGGTGCTTCTTAAAAAAGCCTCCATTCCTTCTGCCATGCTAATGACGCTGTCCAAAGCTTTAAAAGCATTTAACTTAAGGGAAGATGAGACATGATCGGCAAACAGGAGATCAAACAATACATTGATCACTCCTGCTTGCAGCAATTCTGTGACTCCTGGAGCCCCACATTCTGCTAATGAGGTCACTAGTTTGGTCCCAGCTTTGAGCTGTCGGACATTTAAGGCTATGGGCTGGCGAAAGGCTACTTGTAAATTTTAAAGCTTGCATTGTCCAGTCTGCCAACTGGCCAAGGGAGTTGGCCAGAAGACAAGAGGAAGAGAAGGTACTTTTGGTTTGGGGTGGGGCAACCAGCTTCTTCCAGGGCCCATAGGATCAGTCCTAGAGGGTAGTATCCTCCCCTGTATAATGAATTCTACACTGGACTTCTCTCCAAGTCCTCTAAATTTAAGCAAGAGTTCTCAGGTCTGTCCTATAAGGTAATATTTGGTGCTTAACTCAGTTGCAGTCCCAGGTTTGAATCCTGGGTGATCTTGAGAAGGAACGTTCCTGATGAATGAAGATGGATGGGTCTTTATATTTTATGTTTGTCCTGGGTGGATTCAGTCTTTTTTCTTTTTTTTTTTTTTTTTTTTTTTTTTTTTTTTTTTTTTTTTTTTTTTTGGTTTTTTGAGACAGGGTTTCTCGGTGTAGTCCTGGCTGTCCTAGAACTCACTCTGTAGACCAGGCTGGCCTCGAACTCAGAAATCTGCCTGCCTCTGCCTCCTAAGTGCGGGGATTAAAGACGTACACCACCACTGCCCAGCTCAGATTTAGTCTTGCAGCCTGGGAAAAAGCAATGATAATCCCTCTTCCATTTATGATGTCAATGGGGCATACATAAAATTGTAAATACCACAAGATTGCTTCCAGCTCTTGGTCCCATATCAGGGATGGTTTGGATAATAACCTTCCCACTTGGTTATGATGGTACTATTAGCAAAGAAATCACACAGGTCAAATCAACACAGATTTGGAGGTAGCATTTCAGAAAACACCTAACATTTTTCTGTCAGAGGTTCAAGACAACTCCCAATCCCAGATCTCAATATTTCTACTTGGCCATATCTGGGAGTCATGGGCTAAAATTCCTAATATCAGCATCAACCTGAGTATGAAGTACAGATGAACTGCACTTTTAGTTGGTGCTGGGGATCTTGTATGACCCTCTGAGGTTCACCTTTCTTTTGGCTGGGGTCATGCCTGCCTTTAGATAGGAATGTTGAATTCAACCAGTAGTACCTGATACCTTGACAGGGTGGGTGTTGTCAGGATTACAAGGTACAGTGTCTTCAGGATTTTGCTGGGTAGTCATGGGACCCACACGAAGTCCCTGGGTAGAACTTGTGTGCTGGTTCAGTAAAAGGTAGTGCTTTTGGTGGGAGTGATGATGGCTCTGGATCTTTAAGGTCATTTCAATGGGTTGTGGCCTTCCCTTTGCAAGAATAAGCAGAGGCAGGTGGCCATTATTTCAAATCGTGTTAGCTTGTCATGGTAGGCGAGCACCCAGTCCTAAGAGCAGTAGGGAGCAGCTCAGTCCACCGCTGCCTAGAATTTAAGCTATGTTTACTTGGTAGTCTTTTTAGCTCTTTCTGCCTGTCTTGACCTTTGGGCCTCAGCACAATATAATTTCCAATGTATTTCTAGAGTTTTAGCCACGTGTTAAGGCACTTTAACCACGGAGGCTGGGCCATTGTTGGACAGTAAAGAGGAGGGAAGGCTGAAGGGTAGAATGATCTCTACCAATAATTTGACCTGGTGCTTCTACCGTCCTGAAAAACTAGCAGATACAGGAACTAGCCAAACCTTGTCAGAGTAACTTCAGTAAAGTCCAATTCCCAGTTTGGTCAGGTCTAAGTTCTCTTCCCAGACACCCAGAGATGCTGGTTTTCCTCTTCTTAGGTTAACCTGGTCACGGCAGCAACCCTTTCATCTAGGTAGTGTAGAAAGTACCATCTCTGATTCTTTCATTTTGGTTGACCCCAGGTCTATACTCTGATGAATTTCAAGAGAAGGGAAAGCCCCAAGGCTTCTGGTAGGATGGGGTGTCCATCTGGGAGAACCCACCAGTCCTCTTGGTGGACCCTTTATGTCTGGCCCAACTTTCATCCTCTCTAGCTGCGAGAGGTCTGGTTCAGGCAGAAGGGTGAGCATCGAGGAAGGGCTTAATGCTTTCAGAGGCCCCTCTGGCTCTATGACTGTTTTTCAAAACTCACTCTTAATAAGGGTACTTAAATGCTTTAACCTCCCTCCTATCCTACCACCTATCAGGTAGTGAAAATTTAAGGCTAATAGGGCAAAGGAGGATGTGTACCTGTTTAGAAATAGTTCTTTGGGGTGAATCCAATCTGTGTTGTCAAAATATCAGCAGTTCAGTTCACATGAATCAGCAACAGTAGCTCAATCCAATGGAAAACACCATTAATGAATCAGCAACCGCAATTCAATCCAGAAAAAAAAAACCTTGAGGCTCGCCCAATCACCTGAGTCCTTGGAAGCAACAAAAAAACTGCCAGAACATCTCCAGAAGTTCTTTGGTGCGTTTCTCTCTACAAAATCATGACAAGCAATGATCAGCAAAGAGTGGCAAGGTGAACCAATACCATGCAGTATCATTACTGTTTGTTGGGTTACATTTATACCCTTTCCAAACATCACGTGTTCTCTTGACTATCTGCTCTAGCAAAACGTTGCATGTCCTTTTTACAGGCAGCTTCCAGAAAAACACCACATGTCTGTCCTCAGCAAAACATCCTCCCACATGTCTACTTCAGCAAAAAAAAAACATTCCCTCATAAGACAGTTCCCAGAAGAATATCATATGAAACAACTGAGTCTCCAAAGAGACTAGAATCTTCTATTTCATGCAACTCTTCTTTTTGCTGTGGCACCAGTAAATCTATTGCCCCAGCCTTCAACTAAGTCTCTTTTCTGGTGTCCTGGACAATGGTTAGCAGCAAGTTTCCCCAGCAGCCAAGTAGCTGCTAGAAGAGTAGAAGTCTTCTCTTTGTTTTTGATTTCCTTTCCCAAGGAGGACAACAGGCCCTGCTCCGGGTACAAAGCACCATGGATGTGTGCAATGGCAAAGGCATACTGGCTCTCAGTCTAGATGTTGACTGTGTAGCTATTTCCTTACCTCAGAACCTGGGTCAAGGCTATCAGCTCTGTCTTTTGAGTTGATGTCTCTTGAGGCAGAGATTGAGGCCAGATTACTTCAGTGAGTGTCACCACAGCCATTCCTGCATGCATGGCCCTATCCTGAACATAACTGCTTCCATTGGCGAATAGAATCTACCTTCCTGAGAGGATAGTGTCAGAGGTCCAGTCATCCATACTGCAGGTGATGGATAACCAGGGCACAGTCATGGGCTGGTTGTTATTCAGGGTTAAGCAGGAGGGATGCTGGGTTTAATACTACAGATAGAACCTGATCCTAGATTCATCTACCAGGAGAGCCTGATGGTGGGTGAAGTGTGTGTTCAACAGCCATCCAATGCTAAAAGGCTCCCCAAAAGAGCATCTCAATGGAGTGGGGAGTGGCAATAACCAGCTCCTGCCCCACAGTTGATTTATCAGTTTCCTTTAGCAAGAATTCTGTGCCAGAAATGGCCCAGATGCAAGCTGGCTATCCTGCTTCAACAGTGTGCCAGCATTTAGACAAACAGGCCTTGGGCCTTTTCCAGTGTCCCAAAGTTTGAGTCAGTATGCATTCCATCACCTATGTTGTTCATCCACAAACAAGTGGGAAGATTTAGTAACATCAGGTAGTCCTAGTGCTGGGGCTGATGTCTTTTAGAATTCCTCCTTTTCTTGGCCTCCCAACAATGGGAACCTATTTCCTCCCAGGTTCTGGTAAAATGACTTTGCTATTTCTACAAAGTTGGATATCCATAGTCTCTAGTATTCAACTCTACTCAAGAATTCTTTTATCCTGTGGTTCATGGATAGCTAACATAGCTTGGATCCTGCTTTGGGATAGGTTCCTACTGTTATCCTCTAAGGAACACCTCAGATAAATTACTTTTTGGAAAAATAATTGTGCCTTTTTAGCAGACATGTAGTAGCTGGAACATTTCAAATAGTTTCATTGTTTCTTGCTGGCACGCCTTCAGATACATGCAGCAATAACAAGATCATCCACATACTACAAGAGAGTGATATCCAGTCCCTTGGGACTCAAGCAAGACCAACTAAGAGCTTCATCAGAGTAGGTGAGTTCTTAAATCCCTGTGGTAGTCTCATTCAAGTCAATTGGCCCCAACCCTAACTCAGAATCAGTCCATTTAAAAGCAAGACTCACTGAGCAATGGTGGTACATGCCTTTAATCCCAGCACTTGGGAGGCAGAGCACTTGGGTAGATTTCTGAGTTGGTGGCCAGCCTGCTCTACAGAGTGAGTTCCAGGACAGCCAGGACTATATAGAGAAACCCTGTCTCAAAAAAATAAGAGAAAAAAACAAACAAAAAAATAAACAAACAAAAAAGCAAGACTCACAGGTGCCAGCAGCAGAGAGGAGAATGCATCCTTTAGGTCTAAGACATTGTATGCAGTTTTTTTCCCGGATCCAATAGACTGAGAAAAGTAAAAAGGTATGCCACAATCATGTGGATAATTTCCACTCTCTTATTTACTTCTAAGTCCTGAACAGGATAATAGTCTTTGGTGCCTGGCTTAATGACAAGGAGTAGTAGAGTGTTCCAAGGTAAGTATCAGTAAACCGTAATTCCTGCATCTCTAAGGTAACTAACATGCTTCCTAATGCCTGCTTTCGCTTCTCTTAAGATTGGGTACTGCTTTATCCTTACAGTCAAGGCTGAGCCAGTGAGTTAACAATAATTGATAGCCAGTATGAGGCCAGTCCATGGGAACTGGTCTCTGCCCACACTCCAGAGAACTTTAGCATTAATTCTGTGAAGAGGTAGTCACTCATTCCCAGTTTCTCATTCTCTCTTCTCTCATTCTATGTTCTTCTGAGAAGGCTAAGTCACCAAGACAGCTGGGTATGAACCATTATCCAACATAAAAAGAAAAAAAAAAAAAAGAGCCAAAGTATTTTATCCAAGGTTCCCTTCTAGTGAGGAGTCAAAGTGGAAACTTCTAGTTTCTTTGGAAAGTTATTTATGTCAAATGATGTTTTGCTGGGGCATACAGGCGAAATGATATCTTGCTAAAGCAAACACAGGAAAGGCTTTTTTCCTGAAGGGGACACATGTAAAAGAGTGTTTGATGAGAGAGTATAAATGTGACCCCACAGACAGTGAGAGACAAGTACAGTGCTTTGGTTTGGTTTACTCCACCTTGCTATTTTTTGCTAAAGACACACATGTACTGGTTTGGTTTCTATAGCTTTGTTGAGTCCAACTTGTGTGGTAGCACAGTCACTAAGAGAAGCTTGCCCAAGAACTGCTCGTGAGGTTCCTGAGGCACCTTGCCACTTCAGCGGCCTTGACTCAGGCTAGTTGGCGAGCCTGGTGGTTTCTTCAGGGAGCTACAGTTACCTGGTGTCTGCTTGCTGAAAGGACTAGACTGTAGTTGCAGAATCATATGTGGTGTTTGCTCTGGGACTGAACTGCTGACAAAGAAGATCAAACCCCTAAAGAGCTATTGCTGAACAGGTCGACTGCCCCCATATCCTAATAACTTTTTTTCTTCCACTACCTCTGCTGTGTGGTGGGCTAGAGGAGAGATTGAACCTTTACTAAGAAGGTTGCAAAAAAATTATGCCTGCAGGGAGTAGTCCAAACATAGGTTTCAATTCCTATGGCCTCTTAGATGGTGGTTGTTTCCTTAGTGAGAGGACCCAGGGGTTGGATCAGTACTGAGTGAAATGTACCCACAAACACCAGTAACTAGAGAGTTTTGCTCCATACTTTTCCTGTGACCATGGGCCCTTGGGGACTCTTTGGTATGGAGTCCTGGCCCAGTCAACCTGATCCTGTAGGACTGAGAATCTGTCTTCTTTTTCCCCATCTGCATTATGGGAACTCATTCAACCAATGTCCTATTTTTCTGCAGAGGCCTAGGGTACTTTTGGTTTTTTTTTTCCTTTGTTTGTTTTGTTTTCTGTTTGTTTGGGTTTTTTGTTGTTGTTGTTGTGTTTTCAAGACAGGGCTTCTCTGTATAGCCCTAGCTGTCCTGGAACTCACTCTATAGACCAGGCTGGCCTCAAACTCAGAAATCTGCCTGCCTCTGCCTCCCAAGTGCTGGGATTAAAGGCATGTGCCACCACTGCCCTGCTAGTTTTGGTTTTTATTGGGCCTTTCTCTGAACACAACCACCATTATTCTGGCCAGCCCTTATCTTTCTTCTTACCTGGATCTCTGTTGTTAAAAGTCTTCTGAGCTATTTCTAACAACTATGGCCTGTTCATCCCCTTCAACCCTTATAATCTCTGTAACTTCCTATAAATATCTGGCACCAACTGGGTGACAAACACAATATCAACAGTCGGCTGTGTTTCATCCAGCTGGTTTACCAAGCAGGTAAACCACCCAGATGTGCCCCAGGAACCCAACAGGAGATTTCTAATTTCCCTGAATTACCTCAGTTACCTTTGAGAGGTTAGTTGGCTTTCTAGTTGGTACTCTCACTCTGGTCAAGAGACCCCAAAGCTAGGTGTCTAGTGCCCCCTTACCTTGATCAGTGTTAGGGTCCCAGATCAGTATAGTTGAGGACAATATTTGCTCAACTTGTTCCTCTGTCTTCACCACAGTTGGCCCAATACCTGTAACAGGCTTCCTGGCTTCAGTCATGATTCAATCCTCTCCTAAGTAAAATTAATTAATTTATTTTATGTGTAGGAGTATTTTGCCTGAAAGAACCATTATTGGCACATGACAGACATGGAGACCAAGTTCTCAGCACGAAGGAGATGCATTTGCTCCAGAGGGACAAAGGGAAGAGAATAAGAGATGAAGACGAGAGAGAGACAGAGGACAAAGGAGAAGGGGAAGGGTGACAGGAAGAAGGAGAAGCAATGTTTGCCCTGGGGGGACAGAGGACTGCCTCTGGAGAGAGAGACAGACATGGCCTAAAGGCAAATGGGAGTTTACAAAGGTGAAAGGAGAATCCCCATGGTAGGGTGAGGTGTTTAATGTTGATTGGACAGGTTAGTTAGGGCAGCCAAAAGGGGGCTTTTGATTACTGGACTTCAATACTTTGATAGCTGGACCTAGGTGGTCAGCCTCAGGAGGAGGAAGTAGACAAATAGGGGAATACAACTTGGTGGCTAGCTTTAGGAATATAATCTAATAGTTTATAGCAAGGAGGAGAAAGATATAAGGAAAGGCAAGGCCTGCCAGAGCCATGTTTGCCATACTTAACACAACCAGAGCCCATCACTGCCTATGTATGTGTACAGTGTACACACTTGGTGCCCACGAAGGCCAGAAGAAGATTATGGATCCCCTGGAGCTACAGACATTTGTGAGCCACGATGATGGTGCTAGAAATCAAACCTGAGACCCCTGGAGAAGCAGCCGATGCTCATCACCTCTGAGACAATTCTATTTTTATTTTATCTTAATTTTAAAAGCACAGGGTCTTGCTATGCAGCCCAAGCCTCCCTGGAACTCTCAACCCTCTCGCCTCAGTGTCCTGAATGCTGGGATTGCATGTGTGTGCCACTGTGCCTCATTATAGAAGCAATATGGTAGATCATTTTAAAAATAATAAGTCAACAAGCCGGGCAGTGGTGGCACATGCCTTTAATCCCAGCACTTGGGAGGCAGAGGTAGGCAGATTTCTGAGTTCAAGGCCAGCCTGGTCTACAGAGTGAATTCCAGGACAGCCAGGGCTACACAGAGAAACGCTGTCTTGAAAACAAGAAGAAGAAGGAGGAGGAGGAGGAGGAGGAGGAGGAGGAGGAGGAGGAGGAGGAGAAGGAGAAGGAGAAGGAGAAGGAGAAGGAGAAGAAGAAGAAGAAGAAGAAGAAGAAGAAGAAGAAGAAGAAGAAGTCAACAATACAATTTGTGCAACATATTTATAATTATAAATGCAAGCAGCCTCTTATACTGTGTTACTTGTAAAGAAAGCAAATTTGGGCCTTGAGATGACTTTGCATGTAAATGGGCCTATACACCAGATGACCTGAATTCCATTCCTAGGATCTACATGGTAACAGGAGAGAATGGACTCCTGGAGGCTGTCCTGTGACTTCCACACACTTGCTATGCACACACCCACATACATGCACGCACTCGAGCACGCATGCTCATGCACACACACACACACACACACACACACACACACACAGAGAGAGAGAGAGAGAGAGAGAGAGAAATAACAACAACAACAACAAAAATGTTTTTAGAATGTTTGGGGTGTGTCTCACTGGCGAGTTCAAATACGCCTATGGAGAGTTCCTCTGCCTCCGCTGCCACCACCACTGCCTGCTGCTCTCTGAAGCCAGCTTCTTCTCCCTTTCAGCGTGTACTGCAGAAGACCAGTGACTCTCCAGAGCAACTCTCCCTCCCCATTCTTCCAGCACCAGGTTGGAAGCACTGCAACCTCTTGCCTAGTAGACTAGACATCTACCAGGTTCTCAGCCTCTCCGGTGTGCAGGCAGCTATTGAAAGACCACTACCTAGACTGTGTGTAAGCCAACTGAAGAAATTCCTTTCACTACATACTCATGCTATCCACTCAGTTCCACTGATGAAGCCTGACCAATAGAGCACATGGATGTGAATGCCACTCTGCATTTACCTTTATACTTTGCTAGATTGTGATCTTGTCAAGAATTTGTTTTTTGGCGGGAGTAGAATTGAGTGGGGAAAGGGTGTTGGGGGAAATGCTGGACATTGAGCCCAGGGCCTCTTTCATACTAAGAATAGGCTTTGCCAGTGAACTATAAACCAAGACCTTTGGAAGTGATTTTAAATTCTTTTCTAGAGTTAGTACAATGAAACAGTTGGTACTTAGTTAACCTATATAAAATGAATAATGAACTTGAAAGGCTTTGTAGCTGAACAGGGTAGTGCACATCTGTGAAACCTAGCAGAGGAAGGGACAACTGACTTATGGAACTCTGACTTCCATATGTATACCGTGAAACGTGCATCTATACCCACACCTCCACCCACAAAGTAAACTAATACACAAATAACCGCAATAAGAAAAGACGTTCTCGGGGGACGGGCTTTGAGGCATTCTCTTGCAATCGCAAGCCATCCGTTTAAAATATGGGAGCTCTCACCTCGCGCCAGTTGCCATGCCAGCCTGTTGCTGAGCTTCCCCACCTTGATGGTGATGGACCCTAATCCTCTGTAACCAAAAGCCCAAATAAGCCTTCTCTTGTATAAGGGGCTTCTGTCATGGTGTCTCGTCACAGTAATAGAAAAGCAGCTAAGACAAAGCCTTAGGTCCTGTAGAAGGGTTCTATGAGTTTCAGGAGCAGGAATAGGGGAGAGCTTTACTCTGACTGCAGATAGTGTTAGACCTGAGAAAAACCAATTCTGTTACTGTCTGATTAAGCAAACTTTATTTAGGTTGGCCAGCCTGGCTGCCGTTCCCAAAGTCAGGATTTCAGAGAGCTCTGCCTTTTGAGGTCCCTTTTATAGGGAAGGGCTAGGGTTGCTATAAAAACAGCTGTTGAGATAATTGAATGTTAGCACCTGGACAGAAGAGTGGGGGACTCAGGGCTCAAGGCTGCCTGTGGGGTAGATAAATGCAAGACTACATCATATAGAAGGGGAGTCATCTGGGAAGACACATTTTTGTAAGGCAAAAAAGCATTGGTAAATCGCAGATTCCGGAGTTTAGCAAGGTAAAGGGATGGGTATACATCATACATACAAGTTCAGCGTTGGTTGAAAAACATAGTTAGCAGGATACGTTATGCTTAGGAATCAGAGACTTATCCTTGCAAGGGATGGTGATTTAATAACAATGTATAACAATGTGGCCCCTCATCAATAACAATGTGTTTCCTCAACAACAAAGCATTCTTCTCAACAACAATGTGTCTCCTCATCAACACTGTTTTCTCCTTAACAACAATGTGGCTCCTCAACAACAATGTGACTCTTTAACAATGTGATGCCGGGCAGTGGTGGCACACGCCTTTAATCCAAGCATTTGGGAGGCAGAGGCAGGCCGGTTTCTGAGTTCAAGGCCATAGCAGAATGTCATCATTATTGCTATGTTTTTCGTTTGTTGTTGGTTTTGTTTATTTGTGTTTGGCTTTACCCTAGATCCCTGGTTATCTAGTCTCAGGTTCTTGATCAGCAAGCAGTGTCAGGCACGGGCTCCGTCTCACAGAGTGGGCCTTAAGTCAAGTCAGATAGTGGTTGGTTACTCCCCTAAGCTTTGTGCCACCATTGCACTTGCATATCTTGAAGGTAGGGCACCATCGCTGAGAACAAGGTCTCATGTCTGGCTTGGCATTCACACTTCTTTTTTGGTAGTGCGCAGAGGATATTCCTATAACCAAAGATGCTAGAACCTAAGGGCAAAGGCTCTAGTGAGGCACCAGCTCAACTTCTCTATGTTCAGTGAGTTAGAGAATGCTTTTGGTAGGATTGTTTCACGTAGGTGTTGTCTTTCTTCAGCAAGGAGGTGGGGGGTGGGGTGGGGGAGGAGACTTAGCAACAGTCTGAGTTGTTTGGGGATTCCCATTCCTATAGGATGCCATTGCCCGACAACTCAATTAGATGTAATCCAAAACTGGGACTACCCAGTTTTGGTAGTATTTGGTGGCAAGAGATGGCTAGTAGGGGCTCTTTCTCTCCCACTATTTGGCAATTTTATTTAGATCGCCTTCACATATGTATATATTTTAGGAAGTCACCACTTTCATACTGTCCCTTCTTTTTAGTTGTTTTCTCATATTCCCTCCTTCATCCTCCTCTTTCTTATGCCTCCCAACTTGATCCTCCCATTCCAGCTCATCCCACACCATCCATAAGTATCTATTCTATTTCCCTTACCTAGGGATATCTGTCTCTCTCTCCTAGTCTCTTACACTCTACCTAACTTCTGTGGTTCTACGAATTGCATCTTGGCTATCATTTACTTAACAATTAGTATCCAATTATAAGTAAATATATACAATATTTTGTGCATGCATATAAAAACAAAAATAAAACAAAGAAAATGAAATCTTATGTGGGGAAACTAATTACAGTGACAGTCTAGAATGTCCATAGCTCCTCTGAGCTCAGATCAAAATGGGTTCCCCTTCTTGGACCTTGTATGGGCAGCCTGATTCCCCATACCCTGTACCCGAGGAAGATCACATAGCCTTCGGCAAATCTGCAAGTTCAACTTCCTCTTTCCTTATAAGAACTCTCCCAAGTACCTGGGATTCCTAGAATGCTGTCTCCAGACATTCACAGTATTTTAAATATCGGCCAATGATTTCATTAACCCCGAAAACTACTTCCCACTCTCCAAAGTTCATATATAGCCCTTGGCCACCTAAATAAAGCAAGTGAATGCAACCCTACCCCAAATAAAGGTATGCAATCCAGTGTGCAGCGGCACCTGGATATCCTGAGGAGGACATGAAACCATAGCTGGTCCCCAACACACATGCAACAATCTCAAAGTAGTTTTGATTTGCTTTTCCCTGATGGCTAGGGATTTTAAACATTTCTTTAAGTGTTTCTCAGCCATTTGAGTTTCCTCTTTTGAGGATTCTCTATTTAGATCTTTATCTTATTTTTAATTGATTTTTTTTTTGTTGTTTTCTCGATAACCATTTTTTTTTGCATTCTTTATATATTTTGGATATTATTCCTTCATAGGATGTGGAGTTGGTAAAAATCTTTTCTCATTCTGAAGGCTGCCTTTGTCTGAAAGACAATGTCCTTTGTCATGCATAAGCCCCTCAATTTCATGAGGTGCCATTTATTAATTGTTTTTGTTAGTCTGTGATAACAGCTCTGTTGAGAAAGTCTTTTCCTGTGCCAATGAGTTCAAGGCTATTCCCCACTTTCTCTGTATCAAGTTCAGTGTTTTTCTGTTGCAATCTTTGATCCCTTTGGAGTCAGGTTCTGTGCTCAGTAGTTAGTATGGATCCATTGGATTCTTCTGCAGGAAGCCATCATGTTTGAGCAGCACTGTGGTTCTTTAGATGCTGTCTTTTTTCCCACTGTGTACCTCGCTTCTTTATCAAAAGGTCAGGTGTCCATAGGGTGCGGTCTCCCTGATTTCTTTCTCAGTCTCTTCGTCATTTATGTATAGGAGGGCTACTGATTTTTGTGAGTCAATTTTGTATCCAACTATTTTTTCTTAATTTATTTTTTTTCCTTTTAAAGATTTAAGTGTTTATCAGCTGTAGGAGTTTATCAGTGGAGCTTTTAGGGCCACTTATGTATATCAGCTGCAAATAAAGATATTTTGGCTGGGCGGTGGTGGCGGATTTCTGGGTTCGAGGCCAGCCTGGTCTACAGAGTGAGTTCCAGGACAGCCAAGGCTATACAGAGAAACCCTGTCTCGAAAAACCAAAAAAGAAAAAAAAAAAAAGATATTTTGACTTCTCCCTTTCCAATTTGTTTTATTTATTTATTTATTTATTTATTTATTTATTTATTTATTTATGTGAGTACACTGTAGCTGTCTTCAGACACGCCAGAAGAGGGCATCAGATCTCAATACAGATGGTTTTGAGCCACCATGTGGTTGCTGGCTTTGAACTCAAGAACCTTTGGAAGAGCAATCAATGCTCTTAACCACTGAGCCATCTCTCCAGCCTTTGTTTGTTTGTTTGTTTGTTTGTTTGTTTGTTTTTTGTTTTTTCGAGACAGGGTTTCTCTGTGTAGCCCTGGCTATCCGGGAACTCACTTTGTAGACCAGGCTGGCCTTGAACTGAGAAATCAGCCTGCCTCTGCCTCTGCCCAAGTCCTGGGATTAAAGGCTTGCACTCCCGGCTCCCTTTACAATTTGTATCCCCTTGATCTCCTTCAGTTGTCTTTTGCTCCAGCTAAAGCTTCAGTGTATTGAGTAGGTAGGAAGAGAGTGGACAGCTTTTCTTGTTTTTTATTTTAATAGAATTACTTTGACTCTCTCCGTTTAAGTTCCTGTTGGCTACAAACTTGCTGTAAATTTTCTTTATTATTCTTATTATGCTTATTGTGCCTAGGTATGTCCCTACTCTCTCCAGGACTTTTATCATGAAAGAAGGTTGGATTTTATCAAAGGGCCTTTTCTACATCTAATGAAATGATCATGTGGTTTTTGTCTTTCAGTTTGTTTATATAGTGAATTACATTGACAGAGTTTTGTACGTTGAATCATCTCTGCAAGTATTTTATTGAGAATTTTTGTACCAGATCAGATCAAGGGAATATAAATTGGAAAGGAGAAGTAAAAGTATCTTTATTTGTGGATGACATGATTGTGGTATTCTTGGATTCTTTCTGCAAGTATTTTATTGAGAGCTTTTGTATCCATGTCCCTAGGGCAGTTCGTCTGTAACTCTCTTTCCACCTTGAGTCTTTATGGTTTGGGTGGCTTCAATGGGTAATGTATCTTCTGCTTGCACTTTATGAGATTATTTGTCAGGAGTATTGTCATGGCCTCTTCTTTGAAAGTCTGGTAGAATTCTGTGCTAATCTGGCCCTGGGCTAATTTGGTTGGAGTTGTGCTGGATAGTTTTATGTTAACTTTACATAAGCTTAAACCATCAGAGAGGCGGGAACCTCAATTAAGAAACGTTTTCCATAAGATGAGGCTGTAGGCAAACCTATATGGTATTTTCTTAATTAGCAATTGATGAGGTAGGGCCACGCCCATTGTAGATGGTAGTCCTGGGATGTATAAAAACAGCAAGCTGAGGAAGCCATGGGGACCAAGCCAGTAAGCAGCACCTCTCCATGTCCCTGCATCAGCTCCTGCCTCGAAGTTCCTGCCCTATCTGTGTTCCTGTCCCGTCTTCCTTCAGTGAAGGACTATGGATGGGGAGTATAAGCCAATAAAAACCTTTTCTCTTCAATTTGATTTTGGTCATGGGGTTTTATCACAGCAATAGTAACCCAAAATAAGACGGGAGACTTTTTTTTTTAAGGTTTATTTATTTATTTATTATATGTAAGTACACTGTAGTTGTCTTTGGATACGACAGAAGAGGGTATCAGATCTCATTACAGATGGTTGTGAGCCACCATATGGTTGCTGGGATTTGAACTCAGGACCTTCAAAAGAGTAGTCAATGCTGTTAACCACAGAGCCATCTCTCCAGCCCCTAAGAACTCTTTTTTTTTTTTTGGTAAGGTTTATTTATTAGTGTATCTAGTTACACTGTAGCTGTCTTCAGACATACCAGAAGAGGGCGTTAGATCTCATTATAGATGGTTGTGAGCCACCATGTAGTTGTTGGGAACTCAGGACCTTCGGAAGAGCAGTCAGTGTTCCTAACCGCTGAGCCATCTCTCCAGCCTACGATGGGAGGCTTTTAATTGTTGCTTCTACTAAGGACTATGGGTCTGTTTAAATTGATTATTTGATATTGATGTAACCTTGGTAGGTGGTATGGTACGTATTGAGAAAAATCATCCATTTCTTTAATGTTTTCCAATTTGGAGGAGTACAGGTGTTTAAATTATGACTGTATGAGTCTTTGGATTTCCTTGGAGACAACAGTTACTACAGGAGAATAAGTTACATTTACAGTGAGTTTCCATGAGTTTGTTAGCTCTTTGTTGTTTCTGTTGTTGTTGATATCCAACTTTAGTCTGTGATGGTCAGATATGATGTGGTGTATTATTTCAATTTTTTTCTATCTATTAAGACTTGTTTATTTATGTATTGTTTGTTTGTTTGTTTGTTTTCATGACAGAGTTTCTCTGTGTAGCCCTGGCTGACCTGGAACTATGTAAGCCAGAGTGGTCTTGAACTCACAGAGTTCCACTTGCCTCTGTCTCCCAAGTGCTAGGATTAAAGGCATGAACTACCATTGCCTAAGGACTTCCTTTGTGTCCAAGTACATGGTCATTGTTGGAGAAAGTGCCATAGGGTGCTGAGAAGGTCTATTCTTTTTGTTTGTTTGTTTTTGTTTTTCGAGACAGGGTTTCTCTGTGTAGCCCTGGCTGTCCTGGAACTCACTCTGTAGACCAGGCTGGCCTCGAACTCAGAAATCCACCTGCCTCTGCCTCCCAAGTGCTGGGATCAAAGGCGTGCGCCACCACTACCCGGCGAGGATCTATTCTTTTGCATTTGGGTGAAGTGTTCTGTAAAAAACTGTTGGGTCCATTTGCTTTATAACTTTGTCTAGCTTCAGCATTGTTGTCTATTGGAAAGAGTTGGGTACTGAAGTCTTCCACTGTCGGTGTGTGAGGTCAATATGTGAGTTAAGCTGCAGTGGTGGTTCTTGTATGAACTCCTATGCCCTTGTGTTTAGTGCATACATGTTCAGAATTGCAATGTCCTCGTGGTAGATTCTCCCCTTTGGTGAAGATGTAGTGTCCTTCTCTATCTTCAGATTAGTTTTGGTTTGAAGTTTATTTTGTCAGATATTAACATGGCTACACCAGCTTGCTTCTTAGGTCTATTTACTTGAAATATCTTTTTAATCTTAATCTTTTTCACTCTGAGCTGATGTGTATCATTTTTTATTAGATATTTTCTTTATTTACATGTCATATGATTTCTCCTTTCTCAGTTTCCCCTCCAAAAACCAACCAAACAAACAAACAAAAACAGACCAAAAAAAAAACCCAAAAACAACAAGAACAAACCCCTGTTGCCTCCCCCCTCCCCATGCTTGCCATCCCACCCTCTCCCATTTATTGGCCCTGGCATTCCCCTGCACTGGGGCACAGAACCTTCACAGGGCTAAGGGCTTCTCCTCCCTTTGATAATCGACTTTGCAGTCCTCTTCTATACACATGCTGCCAGAACAATCAGTCCCACCATGTGTACTCCTTGGTTGGTGGTTGAGTCCCTGGGAGCTCTGAGGATACTAGTCAGTTCATATTGTTGTTCGTCCCAAGGGGCTGCAATCCCTTCATCTCCCTTGGTCCTTCCTCTGACTCCTTCATTGGGGACCCTGTACTCAGTTCAATGGATGACTGTGAGCCTCTACATCTATATTAGTCAGATACTGTCAGAGCCTCTCAGGAGATAGCTATATCAGGCTGGCTTGTCCTTCCTTCAGTTTCTACTCCATAGTTAGTCTCTGCAACTCCTTCCATGGGTATTTTGTTCCTCCTTTTAAGAAGGAATGAAATGTTCACCTTTTGGTCTTCCTTCTTCTTGAGTTTCTTGTGGTTTGTGGATTGTACTTCGTGTATTCCAAACCTCTGGGCTAATATCCACTTATCAGAGAATGCATACCAAGTGTGTTCTTTTGTGATTGGGTTACCTCACTCAGGATGATATTCTCCAGATCCATCCATCCATTTCCCTAAGAATTTCATAAATTCATTGTTTTTAATAGCTGAGTAGTACTCCATTGTGTAGATGTACCATAATTTCTGTATCCATTCCTCTGTTGAGGGACATCTGGGTGTTTCCAGTTTCTGGCTATTATAAATAAGGCTGCTATGAACATGGTGGAGCATGTGTCCTTATTACATGTTAATGTGTATTTACCTTTTTTGGGTTTTTTTGTTTTTTGGGGACAGGATTTCTCTGTGTAGCCATGGCTGTCCTGGAAGTCACTCTGTAGATCAGGCTGGCCTTGAACTCAGAAATCCACCTGCCTCTGCCTCCCAAGTCCTGGGATTAAAGGTGTGCGCCACCACCACCTGGCTTCCTTTCTCCGTTTCTATTATTCTTAGATTTGGTCTTTTCATGATGTCCCATGATTTCCAGAATGTTTTGGGTCAGGATTTTTTAGAGTTACCATTTCTTTGGCCAAGGTATCCATTTCTCCTATCATGTCTTCAATGCTTCAGGTTCGCTCTCCCATCTCTTGTGTTCTGTTGGTGAGTCTTGCCTCTACAGTTCCTGTTTGAGTTTCTAAATTTTTCATTTCCAGATTCCCCTAGTTTGGTCTTCTTTATTGATTCTGTTTCCACATTCTGGTAGCTAACTGGTTTTGTTTTGTTTTGTTTTGTTTTGTTTTGTTTTGTTTTTTAAGATTTATTTATTTTATGTATATGAGTACACCATTGCTCTCTTCAGATACACTAGAAGAGGGCATCAAATTTCATTACAGATGGTTGTGAGCCACCATGTGGTTGCTGGGAATTGAACTCAGGACCTCTGAAGGAGCAGTCGGTGCTTTTAACCACTGAGCCATCTCTCCAACCCCTGGTTGTGAACTATTTTATTCAATTTCCTTCTACGGCTTCTTCGTGTTTTCGTAGATTAACTTAAGGGATTATTCATTTTCTCTTTAAGTACCTCTAGAATATTGACAGAGACTATTTAAGGTCCTTGTCCTGTGCTTCAGCTATGTTGCAGTACTCAGGGTGGTAGAATTGCTGGGTTCCAGTGGGGACATATTGTCCTGGCTGTGATCATGTTTTTATGCTGGCATCCGAGATTGTGAAAAATTGTAATTCTAAGTGATGATACTCTCTGGCATTGTCTTTGCTGAGTGGGTATATTGTTCCTTAGTGTTCCTTAGTGCCCTCTCAGGTTCGAAAAATAGTGTGGTGACTGTGTGTTGCCTAGTAGGAAACTCTTCTGTGATCCTGATAGTGTTGCCCCTTGAGGTTTCCACTTAAATGTGTTTCTAGGTATTGGGAACCGACTCTGGAATGAGCATGGGCTTGGGGGTGTGTATGTCAAAGGGGGTCCACTGGATCTGCTTAGTCCCCCACTCGCTGGAATTGAGGACAGAGACTGAAGACAGATAGCAGCTGGTGCTCTGCTCCAGAGTTGGGGATGAGACTGGAGCATTGGATATGGAGCGGAGGAAGGAAGGAAGATCTGCAATTAGCCTACCTGTAGGTTCCCAGGGAGTGCCTGCTGGAGTTAGGGGTTGGCATAAAGCAATGAATGGGTGAGGGAAGTTTGGAGAAGAAGATCTTCGTGATAGACTGATAAGGGCAGGGAAGAAGGAGGCTACAGCAGCTGGTCAGCTACAGAGGTAGAGATGAGACTAGGGGATTGGTTTTAAAGGACCACAGATATAGGTGAAGCCCCTCCCAGCTTCCCTTAAATCCTTGGATAAAAGACACAGACACACAGCGTTTCAATTTCCATTTGCCTTCTGGCACAATTGCTGTGTGCTACGATCTCCCTCCTGGAAAATCATGCCCTTACCAATTTCTTATCTCTGTCTCTCACCTGCCCTAAACTTCAGTTGCTAAACTCCTCTGACCACTCACTTGTAGGAGCAGCCTGTGTGGCCACTCTGGTTTGAGATCTCACTTGGTTGCACAGTTCTCCTCTCTCCAACACAAGTTCATCTCCTGCCTCTTGTCCCCCTGCCTGCCTCCAGGAACCCGGAAGTCCCGCCTGTCCCTGCCCAGCAATCGGCCCATGGCTTTCTTTACTGACAGATCAAGAACCAATCGGAGAACAGGACCTTAGCATCAGTACCGCCCCCTACAGATTTCCCTGTCCAGAAGGGCCTGAGGGTTCACAGGGTACAAAAACAAATCTTGTTATGGATATATAATAGACAAAGTCTGAACAGAAAGAGAGCCCCAAGGTCCCAGTTAAAGGCAACACTTTTGAGGCATGATGTGCTATTTTTAAAGTAGTGTCTCTGACAAATCCAGATGGATAACATAAAAACAATATTGTTTGAAGAGAAGTAGTATACCCATTTTATAAGGCAAGGTTTGTTTTACATTTTAAAAGAAATTCAGGTAACACACAAAGGTGTTGGAGGGTTGTTCTGATGCTGCTATGTATTCAAATGCTAAATACTGGCCCCTGAGATCTGGCGTCTCAAGGAACAGATTCTCATTTTCACCAGATGATGTTGTGTAAACTTTGCTCACCAATCTTCTTTTACTGATTAAATAAAAGTTGCTAAAGCTCATTACTAGATAGAATAGAGATAGGCAGGATTTTGGTTACTGGGCTGGGGGTTGCAGATAGGAGCCAGAGGGAAAAAGAATGAGAGAGGAGAAGGGAAAAGAAGACAGGAGAGTAAGCGTTCTCCATTCAATGGGCCAAGAGAAGTGCATCCTAAGGACAGATGGGTGGAGAAGCCAGGGCGAGACTCAAACAGCAAGTGATTTAGGGAGAGCAGCTGGGAAATAGCCAGTCTAGGATAGAAAAATGGTTTAGAGATAATCGCCCAGTAACTGTGCTAAAGCAAACTAAATAAATCCTAAGACTCTGCCTCGATTATTTATGGGACTGGATGAGTCATAATAAAAATAATACTTAGAAGCTAGAGAGATGGCTCAGCAGTTGGGAGCACTGACTGCTTTTCTAAAGGTTGTGAGTTCAATTCCCAGTGACCACATGGTGGCTCATAACCATCTATAATGAGATCTGGTGCCCTCTGGCCAGCAGCCATACATGGAGGCAGAATGTTGTATACATAATGAAAGAGAGAGAGAGAGAGAGAGACAGAGAGAGAGAGAGAGACAGAGACAGAGACAGAGACAGAGAGAGAGAAAATGAGAGTTAGTTGTTCCAGGACAGCCAGGACTGCTACACAGAGAAACTCTGTCTCAAAAAAATAAAAAATAAACAAAGAAAAGAAAGGGGCTGATGAGATGGCTCAGTGGGTAAGAGCACTGACTGCTCTTCCGAAGGTCCTGAGTTCAAATCCCAGCAACCACATGGTGGCTCACAATCACCCATAATGAGATCTCACACCCTCTTCTGGTGTGTCTGAAGACAGCTATAGTGTACTTATTTATAATAATAAATAAATCTTTGGGCCTGAGCGAGTGGGGCTGACTGGAGCGAGCAGGGTTGACCAGAGTGAGCAGAGATCCTAAACGTCAATTCCCAACACTCAGATGAAGGCTCACAACTATCTGTATAGCTACAGTGTGTACCCATTTGCATAAAATAAATAAATAAGTCTTTTAAAAAAAGAAAGAAAAGAAAGAATATAGAAAAAAGAAGCTATGGGTCAGATGTGGTAATTCATAAGGTAAGGCAGCCTTTTCTTTACTAGTAAAATATGTTTTTTATTTCTTTTCTTTTTTAGAGTATAATTATAGGGGCTGGAGAGATGGCTCAGCGGTTAAGAGCACTGACTGCTCTTCCACACGTCCTGAGTTCAATTCCCATGCAAACCACATGGTAGCTCGCAACCATCTGTAATGAGATCTGACGCCCTCTTCTGGTGTGTCTGAAGACAGTTAGAGTGTACTTAGATATAATAATAAATAAATAAATCTTTAGGCCAGAGCAAGCAGGGCCAGAGCCAGCGCAGTGAACTAGAGGGATCCAGGCCGACTGGAGCAAGCGACCTTGATTCCCAGCAACCACATAATGGCTCACAACCATCAGTACAGCTATAGTGTACCCAAATAAATAAATAAAACAAATAAATATATAAACCTTTTTAAAAAGAGTATAACTATAATATTTTGCCTTCCTCTCTCCTCCCTCCAAACCTTCCCAACACACCCCTTCTTGTTCTCTTTTAAATTCATGGCCTCTTTTTTTCATTAATTGTTGCTATATGCAGATATGTATGCATAGAGCCTACATATTCCTAAATGTAATCTGCTCTGCATAATGTTACTTGTACTTTACGTGTATGCCTGCATGTATGTATGTGCGGATTCCAAGTGTAGACCTAGGAACCTCAGATCCCCCAGAACTAGTGTTGTAGACAGTTGTGAGCCATCATGCCCATGTTGGCAATGGAGTGGGAACTTCTTCCCACCACTGAGCCATCTCCCTAGCTGCAGGAAAGGTCATTTTCTTAGCACTTACTTTCCCGTGCATGATCTACCTGTTGTGAGTTGCTCTGGAAGAAATGGCTTCCAGCTTTCCTCTTGGCTATCCTGTTTATTGGATACTAATTCCAGATTTCATTCTTCTGACTCGTGAGGAAACAGCGAGAACACACCAAAGCCCTCATAAGACACTGACATGGCCTGCATCCTGTTCTTAGACTTCCAGGCTCCAGAATGGTGAGAAATTAAATTTTTATGGCTTATAGCCTATCGAGTTTATGGTACTTTGATACAAAAGCTCAAACAGACCATTATGAAAATCAATACATTCAATTAAAAATTAAAAGCCTCAAGGAAGAAAGCAAACAGTCCCGAGGAAGAATCGGCAGGGTGGTGAAGAGCCTACATAACACAGTAACACTTAATAAGTGACTTGTGGCGTCAGAAGCCAGTCTTTTGAGACAGGGTTTCTCTGTGTAGCCCTAGCTGCC
Source organism: Montemys delectorum (assembly GCA_019843815.1). Lineage (NCBI taxonomy): Eukaryota > Metazoa > Chordata > Mammalia > Rodentia > Muridae > Montemys > Montemys delectorum. The sequence goes on from JADRCD010215677.1 coordinate 31,506, forward strand.
CTGGAACTCACTCTGTAGACCAGGCTGGCCTCAAACTCAGAGATCCGCCTGCCTCTGCCTCCCAAGTGCTGGGATTATAGGCGCGTCACCACTGCCCGGCTGAAGCCAGTCTTGCATAGACTGAGGAGACGGGTTGGCAAAGGAGCCACGTACAGGAAAGCTCAGAGGACCGGCACGGACCAAGCGTGTATCACCCGTGCCTGCCCAGGGCCGCGGAGAGAATGTCGTGGCACACGTCATCTCCCTGATGGCTGGTCATAGGCTCTATGAAGAATGCACATTCACTTCTCTACAGGACTTGCCACACCGAGACTGTCTGTATTCACCTATGGCCGCTTCCTCCTTATCTCAGATTGGCCAGTGCCCAAGCCACGCCCCTTCACCAATTACAAGGAAGCTCTTGCTCAGAATCCGGCCTCCTCACCACCTCACTGCTGGGATTCCGCCCTTGAATTTAGTCCCGGCTTTTCTGACAAACTGCTTTTCTATAGGATGAGCAATCAGGTTCCAGGGTTAGGTGACCAGTAGCTAACATTCCAGACCGCCGGTGTGAAGGTCGATGATGTCAACTTGACAGGCTCTAGGAATCAAAGCTCTGGGCGTGTCTTTAGGGGACCTGGGGTTTCTAGATTCAGTCCTCTGAGCTGGAAAGATTTATACTCTACATGTATCATCAGTCCATGGGCTGGTGTCCTGGGGTGGGAGTGGGGAGAGAGAAAGACGAGTTGAGCTTTAGCTTGCCTCTGGATTTCCTGGCATCGGACTCCATGTATTCCAAGTCCCTGCTTCGGTGCCTTCCCACCCATGGTAGATTGTGAGCCTACATAAATCCTTCCTTAACTTGCTTTTGTTACCTAGTGAGCACATTAATATTGTTTATATTACTTTAAAACTACTAGACTACCTAGGGATGATGAGGCACACCTGTAATCTCAACAGTGGGAGTCTGAGGCCGGAGGATTGTGAGTTTGAGGACAGCCTGGTCTATTTAGGGAGCCTCTGTCTCAAACAAGCCAACTCCTGTACTCATTGAAGTTTACAACTTAAAAACCACAAGACTAAACAGAATATTCTTTAACAAAATTCAAATGAGAACAGCGTTTTATCTATTTCTCAAGTAATTGAAAAGACGGACATCGGCGACTCTTTTCCATTTCCCAGTTCACTGGTTGACCCTGGCATGTTCCTGGGTGTTTCAACTGTTAACTACATTTCATGCACCCAGACTTTGTCTTCTACTTGTGTCCTTATGGGATTCAAATCAAAATGCTAACATTGTCCTAAAGTTTAGGACAGAATGCTTGATCAAAAAAACAAAAAAACAAAAAAAACAAACCTCTAAACTGAAGCTCTCTGACAGATAAAGACCTTCCTCAAAGGAGAAGGACAACCGATGGTAAGGATTTGGGGCCACAAAAGCGGCAGTCACCCTGGGAATCGCTGCAGTGTACTGACTCGATCTGGCCACTAGGGGGAAGCAAACTCTAAGACTATTTTGTCAGCAGGGGTGACGCGGCTTCCTTAGGTAGGTAGCTGCCTTTGAAGACTAAATAAGTATCTAAACTCTTTGTCTCTGTCTGTCTGTCTGTCTGTCTGTCTGTCTGTCTGTCTGTCTGTGTCTTTGTCTGTATCTGCATCACTCTCTGCACCCCCTCCCTCCCTCCATCCCGCCCTCCTCCCTTCCCAGGGAGTTCTATATGCCTCCTCCACACAAGAACTACAAGCGTGTGCTACCCTGTGATTTTTTTCTCCTTCCTTCCTTCCTTCCCTCCCTTCCTCCCTTCCTCCCTTCCCTCCCTCCCTCCCTCCCTCTCTCCCTCTCTCCCTCTCCCTCTCTCTCTCTCTTCCTTTCTTTCTTTCTTTCTTTCTTTCTTTCTCTCTTTCTTGTTATTTTCTGAGTTAGGGTTTCTCTGTGTAGCCCTGGCTGTCCAGGAACTCGCTCTTTAGAGCAGGATGGCCTCAAAGTCAGAGATCTACCTGCCTCTACCTCTAGAGTTCTGGGATTAAGGTCCTGTGCTACCATCGGCCTGGAGGATTTCATGCTCACATTACAAGCACATTTGCTGAAATGTGCTTCCAGCCCGGCAGCCCAGTTTTACTTTTCTTGGAGAGTGTCATGTCCACAGGCTTTCCGGTTTATTCTCTCAAGTGTTCGTTAGTGTGACAAAGCGGGTGTTCTAAACAGAGTTCTTAGGACCCCAGTAGATGCTGCAAAGGAAACCCCAAGCGAACCAAGCTCTTCACGCAGATAGGTTCCTCTTTTGCACTCCGAATAGAACATTCTTCCAGGGTGCTGAAAAGCTAACATTGCTTCTGCCTTGTTGCAAGCAACATTAAAACTACAAAGGATAGTGAGTTCTAGGACAGCCAAGGCTACACAGAGAAACCCTGTCTCGAAAAAGGAAAAAAAAAAACAAAACAAAAAAAAAACAAACAAAAAACTACAAAGGACAAAGTCCAACAGATTCGGAGCGCTGCCTTCCCATTTCACAGATGCAGAACGGAACAGGAAGGATAATTTCACACGTGAGAGTTCCAGCTACTAGTGCAGGCACCTAACGGCTGATGGGCAACGGGAGCAGTCCCAGCATTTATAATAACTATGGAACAACAGAGGAGCCAAAGAGGTTATTTTATTTTATTTACTTATTTTTAAAGATTTGTTTATTTATTATTGTAGGTAGGTACACTGTCGCTGTACATTTTTTCTTCTTGCTCCAGCCCTGCTCGCTCTTAGCTGTCTTCAGACGCACCAGAAGAGGGCGTCAGACCTCATTACAGGTGGTTGTGAGCCACCATGTGGTTGCTGGGATTTGAACTCAGAACCTTCAGAAGAGCTATCAGTGCTCCTAACCACTGAGACATCTCTCCAGCCTCAAAGGTTATTTTATTGTGAGCATTCAAGTTCATGGGAATGTGACCCCATCTCAAATGCCTCTGTAGACAACTGAAAGGAATAGGCCTAGAGTCATTTAGCTTTCAGGAGAGTCCATTGTAGTGATTCCTTGGTTTTATTTACTTTTATTTAGGGTGCTTGTCATTGAGCCTGGGGCTTTTCTTTTTTTTAATACTTATTAAGTGCACATTCTATCTTCAAGCTAAACCTACACTAGGTTTAGAGGCACATGCTCAATATCCAGTCTGCTATTATATTTAATTGTGTCTTCTGGATTTTCTTATAGTGCTCACAACATATCTGGGCCCAAAGAACCAAATCTCTCATAGCATAAAAATAAGAGTTTATTGATTAAGCTCCATTTTAAGGAATCTAATTTAATACAGTTACCTTCTAAGCAAGACTGTCCAAAAGCTCTCTCAGCCTTCCGATCCGCTGACCCACGCTCACCAGGACCAAACTGCTCATCTTCATTGATTTCATTACTGGTTTTTTTTTTTCTCAGTTTAATAATACCCTTTATTTACCCGTACCCTGGTTTTCCTAAGGTACTGCTTTCAGTTTCATTAATTCACTCATTCACTCATTCATTCATTCATCAAACATTACTAAAGGCTTGCAAGTCTACCTGCTACTGTCTTAATTTGATAGGAAACAGACATTAGAGGAGGCCAATCCATTGATAGCCCGTAGAAATATCATCGTGGAAACATTCTTAGAACTAGAAATCTATTATAAAATTCTATAATCACGTCTTAAACATACGTCTAAAGCCAATGCTACAATATATTGTGTACAGGACGGCATTTAGGATTTACATCAAAATTGTAATTCACGATTGTACTGGCTAGTGTACAATTGGGAGAGGGCCCCGGGCCATTGTGGGTTGGTGGTCCTGGGTTCGATAATAAAGCAAGCTTAGCAAAACCATGAGGAGTAAGGCCAGTAAGCAGCACCCTGCACAGCCTCTGCGGCTGCTCCTGCCTCCAGGTCCCTGCCCCGCTTGAGTCCTGTCCTGACTTCTTTTAATGACTGACTATGATCTGAAAGTATAAGACACATAAATCCTTTCTCTCCCCGACTTGCATTTTACTCATGGTGTTTCCTGACAGCAATGGAAACCCTAACTAAGACAACAGTTATGTGGGTCTTAGCTTTACACGGGGCAGGGACCTGGAGGCAGGAGCGGACGCAGAGGCTGTGCAGGGTGCTGCTTCTTTTGAGACCCTGTCTCAAAAGAAATAAATAATAAGCCAGGTATGGTGGTACGGTGGATGGATAATACAAAAGAATTGTTGCAAGTTTAAAGTCAGCCTGGCTATGTGTACCAAGTCATATCAGGCTCAGAACAAGACCCCCATCTCAATAAAACAAAACGAATATTAGACCAAAGGGAAGAGTGAGGGAAGGAATTTGTTTTTTTAATATATATATATATATATATATAATTTGCTTATTGCATTTATCGATTGATTTAGCACGCAGGAGAGAACACTTCTGCTGTAGCTTGCACACGGAGGTCAGAGGACAGCCTTCAGGAAGGGGTCAGGTGTTTCTTCTTAGCACGCGGGCCCTGGGGATGCAGTTCAGGTCCTCAGGATTAGCCACTAGTGCCTTCCCCGCTGAGCCATCTTACTGGCCCAGAATCTGGCGGGTTTTATTTCTTCTTATTAAGTAGTTAAATAGAAACGGCTGATCTGAGGTGACTTTAGTGTTAAATTAGTGATTGGCGTTAAATTCTCAAGTCTCGAGTACTCACTCTGTTAATGTATATTTTCACAAATATTTCTTCTAATATTTATGTAGTTCTCCATACTGAATGTACATTAAGCTCCTTTACTTTTAAGTTTGTTTATGTGCTCTACATGCATGTGTGTTCCTCCGACTCCATGAGTGTCTTTTGAGTTCCAGATGTGTCCCTTACTTTTCACAACTGAGGTTTATCTTATCTAGATTAATATATTAATTATTATATGTTAGTGTATTAATAAGTATGTGCTAATTACATATTATACTATACATTATATAATTATTTATTACTATTAATATGTGTATATGTGTATGTATACATACATACACATATACATATATATCCCAGTGATGGTGGCACACACGTCTTTTATCCCAGCATTCAAGATCTCTGTGGTAGGTGGATCTCTGTGAGTTCAAGAGCAGCCTGGTCACATAGCAGGTTTCAAGACAGCCAAAGCTACACAGAAAAACTGTCTCAAAAAAAAAAAAACACAAAAAGACCAAACCAAAACAATAACAATAACAAACACCTGTCTCAAAAAATAAAAAACGAGAGCAAAAAAATTGTGTGTATGTGTGTCTATGCGGTATATGCTTATGAGTTCAGGTATCCAAGGAGACCAGAGGCATGGGTTTCCCCTTGGAGTTGGAGTCAGAGGTTATTTTCAGCAGTCTAATATGGATGCTGGGAACACAACTCCAGTCCTCTGCAAGATCAGTCCACATGTGTTCTTGACAGCTAAACCATGCCCCTAGTCCTGGGGCTTACACCCTGTATTGTGTATATCAGCAAACTGAGACCTCTTTGAATATCTTTTATGCAACTCTTTGATGTGGATTCTTTTTTTGTCTTGTTTTCTTTTTTCGAGACAGGGTTTCTCTGTGTAGCCCTGGCTGTCCTGGAACTCACTCTGTAGACCAGGCTGGCCTCAAACTCAGAAATCCTCCTGCCTCTGCCTCCCCAAGTGCTGGGATTAAAGGCGTGCGCCACCACCGCCCGGTCTGAGGTGGATTCTTTATTCATGCATTCTCTACAGTAGCCTGAACGCATTAGGTGGCAAAATAAAACCCACAACAATTTTGTCTTAAATGTTCTATGAAATCCTAAACTGGATCACTGAATCTAAAACACAAAAAGAAGAGGAGTTTCAGTTTCCAGTTAGGAGCACAAAAGTGAGCATTTCTGTACATGGTGAAAGGAAAAGTATAGACTTACGACCCCAAGACCAAGTTCTCAGGACAAAGGAGATGCATTCGTCCCAGAGAGAGAGAGAGACAGAGGACAGAGAGAGATAAGGGGCAAAGACAAGAGACAGAGGAAGAGGGAACACAGGAGAGTGGAGAAAAGGGGCAGGGAGAGGGGTAAGGGGTATTTGTCCCAGGGTGGGGGGCAAAGGACTGCCTCTATGGCCCATCGGCAAATGGCAGGTTATTAAGGTAAAGAGGGGAACCCCGAGGCAGGATGAGGTGTGCAATTTTAATTGGGCATCTTAATTAGGTGAACCAGAGGGGGCTTTTGATTGCTGGACTTTCATACTTTGATAGCTGGACCTTTGCGGTCAGCCTCAGAAGGAAGAAGTGGCCAAATAAGGGAACAGACCTTGATGACGCGCTTTAGGAATGCAATCTAAAGGTTTGTAGCAAAGCAGGCAGAATTTGGGGAGAATGGCAAGGCCTGGCAATGCCATGCTTGCCATACTGTGGCTAGAGTCCCTTCCTGGGACTGCTGGAGATTAAAGTCAGGTGCTCACACTTGTAGGCCTTATTGAATGAGCCATTTTCCCGGTCCCTGAATTTCTTACTCTTTTTCTAAATTGTTTATTTATTTAATGTATGAGTGCTTTCTGCATATAGACCTGCAGGCCAGAAGAGGGCATCAGATCCCATTACAGATGGTTGTGAGCCACCATGTCGTTGCTGGGAATTGAACTCAGGACTTCTGGAAGAGCAGCTAGTGCTCTTAACCACTGAGCCATCGCTCCAGCCCCGAATTTCTTACTCTTGATAAATGTGTCATGGTGTTGTAATGTGGTAACCTTAGGAGACACTGGGCAAAGGGACACAGGCGTCCCCCCAAGCAATCCAGCCTTATGGCACTGCAACTTTGTCTTTTACAAAGCGTATACAATGAAGTCACTAAAACAGACATTCTAGTGATGTAAATTTAAGTTAAGTTTACAGTTTTGTATTGGGTTGTGCTCATAGCTGTTGTGGGGCACATGTAATCCAGAGCTACAGGTTGGACACACCTGCATGATGCTATCCAGGCAACTCTTTTTTTGTTTTTTTGTCTTGTCCCTCCCCCACCCTCTAGTGTGTGTGTGTGTGTGTGTGTGTGTGTGTGTGTGAGACAAGGGTGAATGAACATCTGACCCTCCTGCCTCCACCTGAGAGTTGATATTACAGGCATGTACCACCATTGCATTTGTACCGCGCTGGGGAATCATGTAAGTTAGGCTGGCTTCCCTACCAGCTGGCTACATCACTAAATCAAGGCTGAGGCAGGAGGTTTATTTAAACCCAGGTATTACGGACAAGCCTGGACAATAGAGAAAAATCTCACTACTTAAACATCTAAAAATTAAATGAAATGGGCTGGAGAAGTGGCTCCATCTCAATCAACCAGTCAATCAATCAATCAGTCAGTCAATCCACCCCAAATAAAAGACTCTGAGTGTACCGATGTTTCACTAGCGTACAAGATCCCAGCAGAGAGTAGGAAACAGTGCCAGGGAGGCCGGTGTTATGCAACAGTTTCCTCTGAGATTGAAACAGTCCATCCTGCCAGAAAGCTCCTTAAACAGGAAGGCAATCAACGCAAAATTGCTTTAGGAAGTTCCTGAAACTGAGCAGACGCCCCAGGCTCCTCCCGCCTAAGTAAACCTCTCAGATTAGCCAAGCAAAGTTGCAAAGAAAGGTCTTCAGATCAGACCAGATAGATAGATGCCTGCAAGAAACAGAAACCAGCCAGCCACCTGCGAGAAGTTTAGACCCAGAGAGGCCGCTGGAAAGGACACTCTCCAACCTGTTGAGCTGCCCGCAGGCTGTGCAGGAAGCTCCACGTTCCCAGCTTCTGCGAGCTGTCACTCCTACTGGGTAGGACTGGTGATGCAGAAGTCTTTGAATCATTTCTGCTCCTGTGAGTAACCATTCACCCCACACCCTTGTAAGTAAGCCGAATAAAGCTCATTGGCTCGCCACGGTGGACTTCGGGGATGTTGGTACTTTGTGCTGTTATGGACGCCCGATTTGGGATGAGTAGACACGTGCGCTTTTCTCCCCAGGGAAGGTTTTGTCACATAATGACCCCCAGGGAAAGAGAAATGTTTCTGAGAGTAAACGCATTTGCTGCACCTGCTAAGGAGCCTGCTAACTACCATCTCTAACTCCAGTCCTAACTCCAGGGCTCTGTACGCACCTGGTACGCAGAAATGAATGCAGGTGAAACGCATAGCACCATAAAAATAAGAAATTTTAAAACCTTTTAAGAAGGAAAGAGAAGCCGAGCAGTGGTGGCACATACCTGGAATCCCAGTACTTGGGAGGCAGAGGCAGGCAGATTTCTTCTGAGTTTGAGGCCAGTCTGGTCTACAGAGTGAGTTCCAGGACAGCTAGGGCTATACAGAGAAACCCCGTCTCGAAAAAAAAAAAAATTAAATACCTCATTCTAACACAGGGTTTCCCCATTTACCTTTATAAACTGCCATTTGCCAATGGGCCATGAGACCTTTGTCCCTGTGGGGCACATATCCCTTCCTCCTCTCTTGTTCCTTTTCCCTTCTCTCTGGTCCTCTGTCTCCTGTCTTTATCTCTTATTCCTTTCCCTTTGCCACTCTGGGGGAAATAAGCTTCCTTTGTGCTAAGAGTTTGTTTGATCTTGGGGTGTTTTATTATTTATTTTATTATTTTCAGGAACCTGAGGCTTCCTCGAAAGTTGCACGGCTCCATCTCAGTGACTGTCAACATCAGTCCATTCACTCAATGCCAGCACCCAACGCCAGACCCATGGCAGGAACCGTACACTCCAGGCTGTTGGTGCCCATTAGCTCCAGGCCCATGCAATCAAGACTGTAGTTTCCATGGGCTCAAGGTACATACATGTAACCATGAGCTTTCCCACCTGGGCCCCAGCTCCTGAAATATCAACTCCGAGACTTAATTATGTATGAATAAATGCCTACACCATAACCTTGGGCTTGTTCACTAACTAGCTTGTAACTTAATTGACCCATTTATTCTGTTCTAGGAGTGCCACATGGCATATTACCTCTTCTCAGCTGTATGTATCTGTCTCCTGAGAGTTCAGGGCAAATCGTCTTCCCACACCTGACTTTACCCCAGAGTTCCTCTCTCCCTACTTGGAACTCCCACCTTCTGTTTCTTGCCTCAGCTCATTGGCCAGTCAACTTTTTATTGACAGGTGATGCTTCCATACAGTACGCAAGAGAGTCTCTCCACATTTCCACCTTGGTCCAATAAAAGATACTTTCTCTTTCACCACTAAACTATATACAATAATAACAATTATAAAAACTATTAGGTAAGATGTACATTCATAATGTCCAGTTCATATGTCTTTGGCAATCTTGGAGAAGGTATTCTACTACCTATCATATCTTGGTGAGTTTAGAGTTCTTTACCTAAATCAGTTTCTATCAGAACTTGCATTGCCAACCTAATGCATCTTCTTAGACTTCAACACGTTTTCTAAAATTCTAAACAACTTAGGCTTACCTGTGAGATTATAAGTGTCTAGTCTTTGATCAAAGGCTTGAGAGGGCATAGATATCTGAGTGTGCAGGAAGTGCAGGCGAGCAGCTCCCAAAACTATAGAAATGACAGAGAAAGCTGTCAACTTGGACAACCCTTCCCCCACGCAGGTTTCTCTGTGTTGTTGGAGCATCGTCTTTTGACTTCTGGCCCAGAATACCTGACAAACGATTCTGTAAAGCAAAAGTTATAAAGGATTTGCCTACTTTATCCCTGTAAAGCTCCGCATTCAACTTCTCTGCATCATGTCTGTCCAGTTTGGACAGCATGCTCTCATTAGTTGAAGCAAGGGCAGTTTCTTGCCCCAAACCCAACCCAGTGGCTAGCTTGCCACACATGAAGCAAAGTTCATAGTGATGTGTTAGAATGACGGCTCACGTCAGGACATACCACACACTAGGCCCAAACAGTTCCACGTGTAAGAGGTTTAATTGAGAGGGAGAGAGAGGGGTTGTAGAGAAAGAAGAGGGGAGAGAGAGAGGGAGAGAGGGAGAGAGAGAGGGGGGAGGGAGAGGAGCATTCCCCATATATGTATGCATGTAGGGACATAGTGGCTGAAGGTTAAGGTGGGAGGTGAGCCCAATGAATTCTGGGAATATGGTGGCTGTTGCCTTGGCAACAGGTTGGTGAGGCCCGCCCTATGTGATGTCATGAGTTTCGGGGGCCCTGATGCTAACGTATAGGAGGTGCTTTGATGCTCATCAATTTCTCTGAAGTAGACTAGGGGTGCTATGAGGAACAGACCTGTCTCATGGTCAAAAAAACCTTTTGTTAATAAAGCATCCTTAAACGCCATATTCTGTAGCTTCTGAAGCTTTTGAAGACGATCTGTCTGTCTACAGTATATCTAACTTGTTTGTTTCTAGCTACTTACTATCTGTTCAACTTTGAAACCATCTTACTGTAATTAACTAGACTAGTATCTAACATGACCATGAGTTTGATTGACTGACTACTAACTTGCATTTTTTTAATTATCCTAAACAGTTTGCAATAGCAGCTTTCAAGGACTAGAACGTCACATTACATAGGTACAATACCTTAAACAAGAGTTGAAACATAGATACATAGTATGCTGTAGCAAAATATGACCCTAAATCTGTATCAATATACAAAGTCCATGCCAATGTAAAAATATTTGTCTTGTCGGTGTGTTTTGGTCTAGTGGTAGATTCATTCTGCCCTTTACCCTATTATCCTTGTACCCCCCTTCTCCCCCTTCTCCCCCCTTCTCCCCCCTTTCTCCTTAACACTAGATAAGAGAGAAGGAGTAGAGGAAAGAAAAAGCAAGAAGAAAAGAAAGCCCTGGATCTAACTTCCTCCTTGCCCAAGACCATAACAACTTGTAATTGCACCCCTTAAATAATGACAAGCATCCATCATCCTTTGAATGACCGAAAAACACCCACCCCACCTCTTGGGAATGTGGAGGAGGCACGTCACCTTCTTAAAATTGCTTCCTGCTATCTAGGGGCATCGTTTCCTTTTGGGTGCCCATAAAAATTAAGATAGTGGCCAGTCTTTTTTTTTTTTTTT
>JADRCD010215678.1:20315-46942 GCA_019843815.1 Montemys delectorum
CTCCCCCCCCCCCACACACACACCGTCCACTTTCTCTCCCAGGTCCCTCCTTTCCTCCCTCCATCCCTCCCCTCTTGTGGTTGCTTTCTTTTCCCTCTCAAGTGGGACCGAGGTGTCCTCACTTGGGCCCTTCAGCTTGTGGACCTTTTTGAGTTCTATGGGCTGTATCTTGGGTATTTGGCACTTATTTATTTTATTTTATTATTATATTTTTGGCTAGTATCCACTTATTAGTGAGTTCATACCATGCGTGTCCTTTTGGGTCTGAGCTAACTCACTCAGGATGATATTTTCTAGCTCCATCCATTTGCCTGCAAAACTCAGGATGTCCTCTCTCTTAATAGCTGAGTAGTATTCCATTGTGTAAATGAACCACATTTTCTGAATCCATTCTTCTGTCATGGGACATCTGGGTTATTTCCAGTTTCTGGCTGTCACAAAAAAGGCTGCTATGAACATAGTGGAACACGTGTCCCTGTGGCATGATTTCCTTGCAGGCCTTAAAGAGTGTCTCTTGTATCAGACTCTTCATTTTTCTAATCCATTCTGAGAATTTCCATTCCACCCATAAATTATTAAAGAAATTATGGATATGGTTGGATCAGGTCTCCAATTTTGTTATTATGCTGTTCTTTTTCATTTTTTTTCTATTTTTGGCATCCAAGTTATAAATGTCAATTGTGTTTCATATACACTCTACCAATAATCTACATATTCTTAACTGTTCACAGCCTATGATTTAGAACTAATATTGTGCTGCTTCATGTAAATTGTACAGAGGAATACTGCATGTTTCAATTTGTCTTTCCGTCCTTGATAAATCAGTTGTCACACATATTAACAGGCGTTATCAGTCCCATGAGATATTATATTATTTTGTGAACTCATAAATTTTTAAAAGGGAGGAAGGGGCTTTTATATTCAGTTCTGTCTTTAGTATTTAAAACAGATTCATATTTCTTCATGTGTATGTATATCTGTGTAAGTGTATGACACCCATGTGTGGCTGGCAAAGGAGGACCAGAAGAAGGTGTCAGATCTCATACACCTGGAGTCACAGGTGGTGGAGAGCCACTCACCATGGGAGCTGGTCCTCTGCCACTCACCATGGGAGCTTGTTGTCTGGAAGAACAGTAAATGTTCTCAGTATTTACTACTTTTGATGTTTTGCACTCCTTTATGTAAACTCATTTCTATTTGGTGTCCTTTTTTTCTTCTAGCTACAGAATTCCCTTAGCTCTTACTGTAATTCAGATGCAGAGGGAATTGTATTATTTTACACCGCCGTGTCTTTATTTCCATCAGCTCTTCTTATAGTTCAGATCTGGGAGAATCGCTTTATTTTACATCACAATATCTTTAACTTCATCCCCCTTGAAAGGTTCACTGGATAGTGAATATAACGTTTATACTTTCAGTTTGTTTTGTTTCCTCATTCTTCCAAAGGTATTCTACTCTCTTGGGGATTTTGAATGAGACGTTGTTTGAATGAGAATTATTGTTTTCTGGTGCACACGTTGCTTGATTCTTTTTATAATGTGTCTTTCTCTCTTTTAGCAGTTTAACTATGTGAAGACTCTTAGTTTTCCTGTTGTGATTTAGTAAGCCTTTGTGGAAATTTAAGTCTTTTGCCAAGTGAAAAATTTTTAGCAATTCTACCTTTAAGTATAGTTCTGCTCTGGAACTGGAGAGTTGGCTCAGTGGTTAAGAGCACTGACTGATCTTCCAGAGGTGCTGAGTTCAATTCCTCACAATCACATGGTGGCTCACAACCATCTGTAATGGGATCCGACACCCTCTTCTGGTGTGTCTGAAGACAGCTACAGTGTACTCACATACACAAATAATCTTTAAAACAATATTGTTATTGCTTACCCTCCTTTTCCTTTGTGAGGCTTCAACAACATACATTATTCTGTATGCCGAGGGATTCATGAAAAATTTTCATTTCTCCTGAGCCTATCTTTCTCTCCCCACCCACCTTCTTTCAGATCGAATCATTTACTTGCCTTCACCTGTACTGATTTTTCTATATTTCTGATCCTATGTAGTAAACTTTTAATTTTAGGTGATCTATCATTCATCTATACATTTTATTTATTGTTTTTATGGTTTCTATCAGTAGAAATTCATTGTCTTTAAATTAATTTAAAGAAAATTCTTCCTCATCCTTTTTCTTCAAGAGTATGGTCTTGGTAGGCCAACCATATTCCAGAGGTGCCCACATAGCCAAGAGGAGATAGGCAGCACACATTGTAGTTGATGGGCTTAAAAAAATAAGGGTTCAAGGTTGGGTTGCTAGGGAAGGGGAATGCTTCTGGGAGGAGTTGGGAAGGTGAGTTAATACAATCAAAATATATTGTATGAAAATTCTCAAGTAATAATAAGAAAAGTCTCTCTAATTTCATTAAGGAGAGTGTCTTCCTATAAGAAATTTCAGATTACATTCTGCACATCTGAACATTGTCTTTTGTTGTTTATTAATTTTTATGTATATGTGTGTGGTGTGTACAACATACAAGTTCAGATGCATGTGCCTATACATATGTAAGACTAGGGGAGGACTGTCCTGATCTGTCTCTCTCAGCATTTTCCTCTTGTGAAGGAATCTCTCACTGAACCTGGAGTTAGGCTGGCAGCTAGCATGCAAGCCACAGTGCTGCTCCTTTCATACAGTGCTAGAGTTTTAGGTATACCTGACACCTGGCTCTTTTTTTTTTTTAAATCAATTGTAGGGATTTGAACTCAGGTTTTCAGGCCTCTGCAGCAACAACTCTTACTTGTTTGATCCTCCTGTCAGCTTGCCCTGAACGTTTTAAAGGGTTGGTTATAGACACTCTAGTTGTGTCCCACTTTTCTAAAGAGTACTGACGTCTTCTTTCAACAGGGGATCGCATCAGTGATGTGAACTGCAAACTTTCTCTTGCATGGGACTTAATTCTCCATTTAATTATATTGCCATTTGTTTGCACCTTTACTGAAACTCTTGGAGTCTCCCAGGTGCATTTGTGACTTGAGAGTCATCTAGATTCTTGGAATAAATGTTTATGCAAAGTTTTAGGCTCTTTCCTTTGGCTTACTTCTTTTGATTGAACTTTCTGAGGATCACTTTCTTGTAACTGTGACTTTCTCAAATTCTATTCATTAGTCATGAATGACGTGGCTTTCCTAGTCATTACCTACATGGCATTGACTCTGACCTTCCTGCAGGCAGAGACATATAAAAATGTTAACTCACCCTGAACCAACCCTATCAAGTCTCAGCTCCTTTCCAAGATTTTACTGCTTGAGTTCATTCTTAGTACCTTTGGGTTTTTGATTCTTGTTTGTAAAAATCACTGTACTGAACAATTGAGTTTTGTCTCTACAAAGCATTGCCCATACTTCATTAGTTGACTTGTTGAAGGCTAGAGTATGGAATGATCCTTTTGGTTATTTTGTAAGTACAAAATAAAAGCAGATAGAACTCAGCTTGTGGGAGTAACCAACCCATATCTAATTGGACTTAAGGCCAACTCCATAGATAGAATCTATCTCCAACTCTGCTTGGGTGGCCAAGGATCTGAGATAGGACAAAGACCTAGGAGAAAACCAAATACTATTGTTCAGCTAAAGGAATATAGCCACAAAAGATTCCTAAAGACATCCTGCTATACTTAGGAATCAGTGTCTTGCTCAACTATCATCAGAGAAGCTTCCTCCTATAGTGCTTGGGAAGAAATACAGAGACCTACAGCTAGACAATGCGCTGAGAGTGGGAGACCTTAGAGCACTCAGTTCTGAATGGTATGTTGTCATCAAAGCCCTCTCCTCAGGTTACCTGGGAAAGAGGAGGCAAAAAGAGTATAGGAGTCAGAGGTGATGGAGAACACCACGATAATAAGGCATCGGAAACACAGCAGGACCAAGGCACATACAAACCCAGAGGCTGGTTGCACACGCAGGGCTGTACAGGTCTGTACCAGACAGGGTCTCAGCATTGAGAGGGGAAGCAGACACATCCACCCATCCCTAACAAGGAAGCTATCTCCAGTTGATAACCACTTGCAAAGGAAAAATTAGTTTGTGCCAATGGAGTCTCATTGGGAAATGAAAACCACTCTTAAGGGCAGGCCCCATGCTCAGCAATAGATGGCCAACACAAAACAAATTCAATGGTATTGTTGGACATTCTTTGGTTCATAATGTCTTGTCAGGACAATTTTCTACCCTTATAATTCCATTATGTATGTATTATGGCTTCAAGTTTTGTGTTTTTATGGGATTCCTGTGTATATAAATATGTGTGTCTCCATGTCCACATGTGTTTCTTATGTTTATCCTATGGGCTTTTCCTTCTGTTTGTTTTGTCCTATTCTGGTTTGTCTGGTTTTTCTTTTTTCATTTTATTTTATTTAGTTATTCTTTTATTTTTACTTTCTTTCATTCTTTACTTCTTTATTATTTATTTTTTATTAGATATGTTTTTACTTACATTTCAAATGTTATCTCCTTTCCTGGTTTCCCCTCAGAAAACACCCTATCCCTTCCCCACCTCCCCCTGCTCACCAACCCACCCACTCCTGACTCCTGGCCCTGGCATTCCCCTACACTGGGACATAGAGCCTTCACAGAACCAAGAGCCTCTCCTCCCATTGATGACCAACAATGCCATCCTCTGCTACATATGTACTTGGAGCCATGAGTCCCACTATGTGTACTCTTTGGTTGGTGATTTAGTCCCTGGGAGCTCTGGGAGTCTTGGTTAGTTCATATTGTTGTTCCTCCTATGGGGCTGTAAACCCCTTCAGCTCCTTTGGTCCTTTCTCGAGCTCCTTCATTGGGGACCCTGTGCTCAGTCCAATGGTTGGCTGTGAGCTTCTATCTCTGTATTTTATGAGGCACTGGCTGAGCCTGTCAGGAGACAGCTATATCAGATTTCTGTCAGCAAGCACTTGTTGGCGTCCATGATAGTGTTTGGGTTTGGTGACTGTATATGGGATAGATCATTCAGGTGGGGAAGTGTCTGGATGGTCATTCCTTCAGTCTCTGCTTCACACTTTGTCTCTGTAACTCCTTCCATGGGTATTGTGTTCTCCCTTCTAAGAAGGACCGAAGTATCCACACTTTGATCTTCCTTCTTCTTGATTTTTATGTGGTTTGTGAATTGTATCTTGGATATTCTGAGCTTCTGGGCTAATATCCACTTATCAGTGAGTGCCTACCATGTGTGTTCTTTTGTGATTTGAGTTACCTCACTCAGGATGGTATTTTTTAGTTCCATCCATTTGCCTATGAATTTCATGAATTCATTGTTTTTAATAGCTGAGTAGGCCAGGCAGTGTTGGTGCATGCCTTTGATCCCAGCACTTGGGAGGCAAAGACAGGTGGATTTCTGAGTTTGAGGCCAGCCTGGTCTACAGAGTGAGTTCTAGGACAGCCAGGGCTATACAGACAAACTCTGTCTCGAAAAACCAAAACCAAAACCAAAACAAAACAAAACAAAAAGTGTAGTAGCACTTCATTGTGTAAATGTACCACATTTTCTGTATCCATTTCTCTGTTGACAGACATCTGGGTTCTTTCCAGCTTCTGGCTATTATAAATAAGGCTGCTATGAACATAGTGGAGCATGTGTCTTATTTCATATTGGAACATCTTCTGAGTATATGCCCAGGAATGGTATAGCTGGGTCCTCAGGTAGTGCTATGTCTAATTTTCAGAGGAACCGCCCAACTGATTTCCAGAGTGGTTATACCACCTTGCAATCCCACCAACAATGGACGAGTGTTTCTATTTCTCCACATCCCTGCCAGCATCTGCTGTTCAATATTAGAATGGCTACTCCAGTTTATTTCTTGGAACCATTTGCTTGGAAAATTGTTTTCCAGCCTTTTACTCTGAGGTAGTGCCTGTCTTTGTCACTGAGGTGGGTTTCCTGTATGCAGCAAAATGTTGGGTCCTGTTTAGATATCCAGTCTGTTAGTCTATGTATTTTTATTGGGGAATTGAGTCTATCAATATTAGGAGATTATAAGGAAAAAAGATTGTTACTTCCTGTTATTTTTATTGTTAGATGTGGGATTATGTTTTTTGTGGCTATCTTCTTTTTGGTTTGTTAAAAGAAGATTATTTTCTTGCTTTTTCTAGGGTGTAGTTTGCCTCCTTGTGTTGGAGTTTTCCACTTATTATCCTTTGAAGGGCTGGATTTGTGGAGAGATATGGTGTAAATTTGTTTTTGTCATGGAATATCTAGTTTTCTCCATCTAAGGTAATTGAGAGTTTTACTGGGTATAGTAGCTTGTGCTGGCATTTGTGTTCTTGTAGGGTCTGTATGACATCTGCCCAGGATCTTCTGGCTTTCATAGTTTCTGGTGAGAAGTCTGGTGTAATTCTGATAGGCCTGCCTTTACATGTTACTTGCCTTTTTTAGTGCTTTTAAAATTCTTTCTTTGTTTAGTGCAGTTGGTGTTTTGATTATTATGTGACAGGAGGAATTTCTTTTCTGGTCCAGTCTGTTTGGAGTTCTGTTTGCTTCTTATGGGTATCTCTTTCTTTAGGTTAGGGAAGTTTTCTTTTATAACTTTGTTGAAGATATTTACTGGCTCTTTAAGTTGGAAATCTTTGCTCTCCCTATACTTGTTATCCTTAGGTTTGGTCTTCTCATTGTGTCCTGGATTTCCTGGATATTTTGAGTTAGGATCTTTTTGCATTTTGCATTTTTTTTGATTGTTGTGTCAATGTTTTCTATGGTATCTTCTGTGCCTGAGATTTTCTCTTCTATTTCTTGTATTCTGTTGGTGATGCTTGCATTTATGACTCCTGATCTCTTTCCTAGGATTTCTATCTCCAGAGTTGTCTCCCTTTGTGATTTCTTTATTGTTTCTACTTCCACTTTTAGATTCTGGATGGTTTTGTTCAATTCCTTCACCTGTTTGATTGTGTTTTCTTGTAATTCTTTAAGGGATTTTTGTGTTTCCTCTTTAAGGGCTTCTACCTGTTCACCTGTGTTCTCCTGTAATTCTTTAATGGACTTTTGTGTTTCCTTTTTAGGGACTTCTACCTGTTTACCTGTGTTCTCCTGTATTTCTTTAAGGGAATTATTTATGTCTTTCTTAAAATCCTCTATCAGCATCATGAGATAGGATTTTAAATCCACATCTCACTTTTCTGGTGTGTTGGGGTATCCAGGACTTGCTATGGTGGGAGAACTGGGTTATGATGATGCCAAATAATCTTGATTTCTGTTGGTAAGATTCTTGCATTTGCCTTTCACCATCTGGTTATCTCTGGTGTTAGATGTTCTTGCTGTCTCTGGCTGGAGCTTGTTCCTCTTGTGGATCCTTAAGCCTGTGTCAGCATTCCTGGCAGCTCTCTTCTGGCAGAACATGTGTACAGAGGGCCCTAGCTCTGGGTGCAGATGGTGACCGGAAGGATCCTGTCCCAGCTGCTCCATTTTTCTTGTGCCCTGTGTGCTCCTCGAAGCCCTGCTCCAGACAGTTATTGGAAAGAAAGTGGCTATCTGGCCTCCAAGCTGGGGAGTGAAAGCACTCCTGGGCATACTTGTCTCTTCTGGAAGGGCCTGTGTACAGCAGGTTGTGGAACAACCAAAGCTCTGGGTGCAGATGGTGGACTGGCTCCTTTAATTATTCTTTAGATGCTCGTTTACTCTCTAATGGAGACAGAAAGGGTGTGGGTTTGGATGGGAGGGGGTAGGGAGGATCTCAAAGGAGCTGAGGGAGGGGAAACAATAAGCAGAATATATGATAAAAATTCATTTTCAATAGAATAAAAATTGAGAAAAAGTAAAGTGGGAAAAGTGCAAACTGGCCTTTTTCTGTGGGAGTTCGTTAACTTAGAGCTTAAAGTGTACTTGGAAACATGAAGCTAGTTAAGCTTTATGGCTTTTATTTGTAAATACCTCTAAAATCATATAAACAGGTGTATAAACATAAGATATAGAAAATTCCATTACCAATATTTTAGAAGCTAGAACTTTGTGGTGTAACATTTTGGGACATAGAGCAGGTTTTCCCGAGGGTCCCTGAAGAAGTTACTGATCCAGGAAGTGATTTCTTAGGCTTTAAGTGGGTTTTCCAGAAGCTCACAACTTCCAAAGTTCATTTTGGATAAAGATTCATATTCTGGGCTATAAATCTTGGAGAAAGCAATACAAAAGACTTGGATTTAGTGATGGTACTGGAAACGCTAATCAGTGGAGATATGCTGTAGGCAAAAGAAGTACTTATGAAATAAATACAAGAACCACTGGCTTATGCTTCTATATGAAGAGAAGTTATAAAAGAACAAAAAATATATGTAACTAAGGTTCAGCAAGTGTGCTCTCTTACTCAGATTTTGATGGAGAGATCACTTCCAAGGAATAGAAACTGAATTTCTTGTTATTTTCTGGTGTAGAAGTTTTCAACTCCACTTTTTGTCTCCTGTCTTTTAAGGACAATTGCTCCATGATAGGCCAAGAATCTAGGAGGCAAAAAAGGAAAACTGTAGAAAGGCCAGTCAGCTGGTCCTCAACTTAAGCACAGTTCATTAACCACTGATAAGTACAAAACATAGTTACTGGTGATGTGTGAAACTAAATTATTGCAGATTGAATGCCCTTGTAGCCAATGCCTTAGGAGAAGGAAAATTGATCTGAGCGCTTTCTTTAACTGGGCCAGCTGGTTTACTGTTTGGCATCTCTGATGTCAGGGACGTGGCTACCTGTGCAAAGGTCTTTGACAGGCTCCAGGAAGGCTCTGGGCTATGCTCCTTCAGACTCTCTAGCCAAGCCAGCTTGGAGGGTCTGGAGTTTTATTGGGAACCAGGGAGTTTCTGAGGGTCAAAGAAGCCTTTGCATCTGCTCTTAATGGAGTCTTTCCTTGACAGGCCTCCATATTTTTATGCAGTCTGATGTTTTAGTTGGCCCGGAGTCACTTTGGCTAGAATTTCTGCCTTTTCTTTAGGTTATTTTCTGGAGAACAAAGTCAGTTTTTCAGCTCCCTTTATAGAAGCTGTTCCATCAGCTGCTGGCTGTACTGAGCCCTTCCCTAGCCCCCCACCTCCAGCCTCTGTAACTCTCCCATAATTCTCTTTGTAGGAGGCAATAGATAAAATGGTAAAGGATGTGTTGTACTTCCTACTTGTGTGAGGCTGTATATCTGATACAGTTGGTGAGGTAAAAAAAAGAAATTTGTATAAATCTCCTAGGATCGCACTTCCTAAATGACCTGCCTCCCATCTTTTAAATAAATTGTATTTTTGGCTAACATGTAAAGGAATGTGTTTCACTGTGACATTTTCATGTATTTATATAATCATACTTTGTTCTTATTTCCCATGATACATATATTAAGTCTAGATTCTGCAGAAATTGAGATTGAGAGAAAACAATATACCTGTCTAAGTCGAGGTTGTTTTGTTTAGCACAATGATCCACTGTTTCATTAATTTTCCTAGGAGTGCTATAATTTCATTGTTAACAGCAGACTGAAAGGCCACTGTGTGTGTGTGCGTATCTTATTTTCTATGTCCATGCATCTAAGTTGTTTCTGTTTCTTGACTATTGTGAATGGTGCATCAACTATGTACAGCAGTATGCTAACTTAGGGTCCTCTAGTATATACACAGGAGTACATAGACTGGCTTGTGTGCTAGTCATGGTTTTAGTATCTGGGGAAGCTTCCACAAAGATTTTCATAGTGGTTGTACTAGCTGACGGTTCCATCAGCAGTGAGTGAGGGCTGCTCTTTCCCCACATATTCATCAGTATTTATTGTCATCCCAACTGGGATGAGGCAGAATCACAAGGCAGTTTTCATTCCTGATAGCTCAGAGAGTTAAATGGGTTTTCATTGAATATTGTACTCTTTTTAGAATGTACTGTTAAATTCATTATTATTCCATTTACTGATTGGAGGGTTTTTTGTTTTTTTGCTTTTAACTTTTGTACTCTGTACATAGTCTAAATGATAACTTCATATCTGATATATAATCGATGAAAATTCCCCTCCCCATTCTTTGGGCTTCAACTGTATTTCCTTTCCTGAACAGTCTTTTAATTTTAAGCAGTCCTGTCTATCAGCAACTGGGGTTATTTCCTCTGCCACTGGAGTCCGTTGCAGAAAGCTTTTGCCTATACTTATAGCTTAGTTTTACATTACATGGTCAACATTAAGTCTTACATTAAAATCTTCGGTTAAACATTTATTTTTAAGTTTGAAGTTTTGAATGGACATGTTTGTGCAGAACTCTAATTTCCTATTCTCTTGTGGAAATCCAGGATTCCTAGCACCAAAGATGCTGTCTTTTTTTTTTTTTTAAATGTATATTTTGGCTAATTCTGTAAGAGACAGAGTAGCTACAGATATGTTAATTTCTGAGTCTTCTAGTTCTTTGGTATGCATTTTGTTTTTGTGCTGCTAACACGTTCTTTTTTGTTACTCTGGCTCCATAGTGTAGTTTGAGATAAGGTTATTGTGATTCCTCCAGAATTGTTTCTCTTTAGGATTGTTTGGCTATTTGGGGTGTTTCATACAAATTTTAGGGGATTTTTTTCTAATTTTGGAATTTTGATGGAAATTAGATTGACTCTACAGATTGCTATTAATAATGTGATTAGTTTTGTATTGGTTTTGCTTAACCATGAATAGGGACATCTTTCCATATTTTAGTGTCTTCTTCAATTTCTTTCTTGGGTTTTAAAGTTTCTAGAGGTCTTTCACTTTGTTTAGGTTTATTCGTAGGTATCCCCAGGAAGCTATTGTGAATATGATTATTTTCCTCATTTTTTTCTTGTTAAGTTGGCATGTAGGGAACCTACTAACATTTATATATTGATTATATATCCTGTTTCTTTGTTGAAAGTAGATGGTCATGTCATCTGAAAATAAGGATGTTTCGGCTTCTTCGTTTCCTATTTGTATCCATCTCTGGAATAAAACCAAACTAACCATGGTTTACAGTGTTGAATGTTCTTGAATTCAATTTTCAAATATCTTATTGAGCAATTTTACATCTATGTCCAACAGGGAAATTGGTCTGTTGTTTTCTTCCCTTTTTATTGTAGATATTGTATCTTTATCTGGTTTTGATGTCAGTTGAATTGGATAGCATTCTTTCTATTTATTGTTGTTGGGAGACATTTTATTATCACTTTGATATCTTCATTTGATATGGCTATATTACAGTGCTGACATCCTCTTAGCTTAATTTTGATACATTTTATATATGTAGGAATTCATTCATTTCTTCCAGAGATTTCAGAGTTTTGAAATATAGATTTTTCAAAATATTCCCTAATGATCTTCTGGATTTCAGTGGACTCTGTTGTAACATCTTCTTTTTGTTGATAATTTATTAATTTGATTCTTCTTTAATATGGCCAGAGTAGGCTAGAAGACTATGACAATCATGTTTGTTTTCTAAAAGAACCAACTTTTTGATTCTGTATACTGTTCCCTAGTCTCTATATCTTTAATTTCTGTCTTGGTATTTATTATTTCTTGCCATCGCTGGCTTGTTCTTGTTTGAGGTTTGGTTTGTTCGTGTTTCTGTAAAAACAAAAGGTATATCATTAAGTTATTATTTGAGGCTTTCAAGTATATCATTATGCTATTTACTTGAGACATCCATGTGTACATTCACTAGTACATGCATTAGTCATTAAGTATTTTTGTGTGTGTGTCTTTTGTTCTATTGGCTTCTAGTTTTATTTCACTATGATTTGAGAAGATATAAGAAGTTAATTAGATTCCTTTGTATTTTAAGATTTTCTTTAGACATAGAATATGATCTTGTTTAAAAACAATTCTATAGGCTTCAAAGAAGATTGCTCATTTCATATCTACTAGATTGGAATAGTCTGTACACATCTGATGGATCCATTTGATCTTTGATGTAGTTTATGCTCTGTCAGCTGACCTTTAGTTTGAATGGCCTATCAGATGATGAGAATGGGTTATTGATGTCATCCACTATTACTGTCTCAGGACTTTGTAATGCCCATTAGTATTTTTATGAAATGGGGGCACAAAAGCTCAATATTTATATATTTATATTTTTCATATCATCTTGATGGAATTTTCCTTCTATTAGTATGTAGTGGCTCTTTATCCGTTCTGACTAATTTTGAAGGTTAGAATCTCTTTTCTTAGAAACTGGAATATCTGTATTATCTTGTTTTCAGCTTATGCTTGATGGATAAACTGATTTTTAATCCTCTGACTATCAATTTGTGGTCAGTTTGTGTCTTGAACAGTGATACATGTACTCAGAGATAGCAGAAAGTTGAATCTCGTTTTCTTTTCCTTAAAAAAAGGTGGGGTTTTTTTTGTTTTGTTTTTTTTTTTTTTTAACATCTCAAACACAGTTTCCCCTCTCCTCTTTCTTCCCAGTCCTTGCCCTCCTGCCTGCACTCACCTCTCTCCCCCATCCACTCATCCTCTTAAGTTTCTCTTCAGAAAAGGTCAGTCCTCCCATGGATACCAATCAAACATGGCATGCCAATTTGCAGTAAGACTAGATACCTCCCCTTGTTCTAAAGCTAGATAAAGACAAGTTAGAATCAGGGGCAGGGTCCCAGAAGCAGGAAAAAGAGTCAGAGAAGACCTCTCCTCCCACTGTTCAAAGTCCCACAGGAAGACCAAGCTACACAACTGGATCTAGTGTTTTGTTCTTGTTAGATAATCTCCCTCTTCAATTTATTTTTCTCTTATACATTACATTCTGACTGCAGCTTCCGCTCCCTTCACTCCACTCAGCGCCTCCACTACCTCCTCTCTCCCCTAGATCCACTCCTCTTTTTCTATTTCCCTTCTGGAAAGAACAGACCTGACAAGGATGTCAACTAGTAGGCTCCTGCCTGCAGAACTCTCCCACTCCCTCAGTTTGGTTCCCAAAGACCCAATATAGTGCTACCCCTTTCGCCTCCAACCCTATCCCTGCTGCCTGGTCACTGCTAACCCAGGTAGACATCTGCTTAATCTGTACCTCTTTACTAGTGACAGGAGATCATTGAAATCATTTATATTTGTTGGTAGACAAGGCTTGCTACTTCCTGTAGCGTTAGTCAGATTATCGCTTGTCCTTTACTTTTTCCCCTCCCCCCTCCCTTTATTTTGAATTCAGGCTTTGCAGGTTTACAGCATTGAACATGATATTTCCTTTCAAGTACTCCTTGTATAAGCCACTTCTTTCCTAAAATTTATTCTTCCCTGGATTTTTATGATTGTTGTTCTCCTGTGTATATAGTATTGTTTTAACTATCTTCTGGAGTCTGTCTTGGTGGTTTGTAACTGGTTTAGTTTGTGCTTATTTTGGGATGTCCTTATTTATGTGTCAACTTTAAAAAGTGGCTTTGTGTTTTGCTGGATCTAAGTATCGTGCTAGCAGTTATTTACTTTAGGGGACTGAAATGAATATCCCATGCTTTCTGGCCTTTGAAGGTTGATGATTACAGATCCAATGTTATCTCAATGCTTCTGACTTTGATGACTAATCAGGATTTTCACCTCATAGCCTTTACTGTTGTTTCTGTGCTTACTACGTTGTAGAGAGGGTCTACTCTTGTCATATCTACTGGGGTTTTAAATGTCAATTTTCCTCTATTTGGAAAGTTGATCACTATTATTTCACTGACTAGACTATGAGAGGTTAGTTTTTGGCTCAGCTCCTTCCATTCCATGGATGGTTCAGTTAAGCCTTCTGGTCATATTCTTAGAGTTCTTGTAAGTTGTGGTCATGTTTGTTCATGTATTTTTCTTTATTGATGTTTGAATGCAGTACTTCTTAGCTTTGTCCTGGATACGTTTTTCTTGCTTAGTCAAGTCTATTTGTATATTTTTTATTTGTTGTATTTTTATTTCCAACATTTTTGCTTGTTTTCTTCCCAAGATTTCAAAAAATCAGTGTTCTTGATAAATTCATATCTTATTGACCTTTGCATCCATATTGCTGATTTCTAAAGTGTTTTATTGACTATCTCTTCTAGTTGCTGCCTTTCTTCTCCATGTCCTGAATTGATTTCATTATTCCATTCATCTGCCCATTTGTATCCTCTTGAGGTCACTGATTTTTTTTTCTTTTGCTAGCATATTTTTGAGATATTTGTCTAGCTTTTCACCATTTCTATTTTTGGATTTAGTAGTTGAGGAGTGGCAATCTTTTGGAGGATTCATGCTGCTCTGCTCTTACACATTTTTGTTTCTCTGCCCGGTGATTTACACATCTGTTGGTTTGAATATTTTGCTTCTAATATTATTCAAAAATCTTCATAGTGACCAAATCACACTTGTGGGCTCAAATTCCAGTTCTTTGGAATAAGGCTTCTGCTTCCTCCTCCCTGCCAGGGAAATACACAGTTAGAGCTGTGTTAAACTCTTCTTCAGTTTGGCCTGTTACATTTCTTGTTTCTTGGTGTTCTTCAGTAGCTCTGTTACTGTTTTCCTGGATCTACAAATCATTTCCTCTTTTCTTTCTGTCTTTGAAAAAAACAAATATTTTCTGTTTTTTCTTCCTACATTTTTATTTACTGGGCCACACAGAGGTTGTTCTAGACCACTGTCTTTTCTAGGGGTCTCTGTTTTTTGTTGTTGTTATTGTTTGTTTGTTTGTTTTTTATACTTTCTGGTCCTCCAGCCTTTAATCCACAATGTCATTGTAGTTTGGGGATAACAAGGTATTGTACCTCTACAAGGCAATGCTTACTCAGTGAGACACAGGAGCTACTTTGACCAAGACTGAGAGTTTAGTGGGCACACAAATAAACAGTATTCATAGCTCCCTTCTCTGACTTTCAGCTTCATTCTCTTTCGTGCTTTTGAGCTTCATTCTCTTTTGTCTTGAAATTGTTTCTAAGGTGGAGAGCATGAGGTGAGGGGCATGAGGGGGCGGGCATGAGGTGGGAGAGGGCCTTTATCATCTTTGTCACCTCTAACCGTAAAACTTACAAACTTAACCCAGGTACTTAAGTTTCTCAGTGTTTCTTTCCACTGCTGTATTGACTTTGCCTCAGAAGCTCTTCTCTCTGCTTCTCCTTCTGACTTCAGAGCTTATTCCCATCTTTCTTCTGTACAGACTGCTTCAATAGAAAATCTTTTCTGTCGATACCAATGAGCTTTGATGAGCAAAATTGTTCACAACTACTCTGATAGATTGTTGTCCTAAATGGCAAGAAAGTCAAACTGCAGTTTGCTCTAGATGATTTCATGCTTTTTGAAAAATATAAAGACACTACCTGCATTTAGAGTAGAGTAGAAGCAACATGGTGAATATGATGGGGTGCGAACTGATACAAAGCTTCTGAAGGATGATATGCAAAAATACCTGAGAGACCTTGACATCTTCAGAGCTATATGTTATCCTTCTAGAAATGTATCTAAAATAAAACTAGAGCCATTGAACACCCAATCATAATGTTTTTATTTTAATTAGCACAGCTCAACTGTTCTAATTGGTCATTGATAAATGATAAGTTGAACGACATGAGATCACTTAGAGTTGATGAATGCTCAACTACATACCATTTTATATGTTCCAACCAAATAATTTAGAATGTTGACATGATCACTCCTGTGCAGGTATAATGCCATATTTTATTTATTTATTTATATATTTATTTATTTATTTATTTTTATGGACACAATATTCCTTTATTTATTTATTTATTTATTTTATATTTTCTTTATTTACATGTCTTATGATATCTCCTTTCCCAGTTTCCCCTCCAAAAAAAACCCAAAAAAAAAACCAAAAACCAAAAAACAATAAGAACAAACCTCTGTTCCCTTCCCCCTCCCCCTGCTCGATACCCCACCCTCTCCTGCTTACTGGCCCTGGCATTCCCCTACACTGGGGCATAGAACCTTCACAGGGCCAAGGGCCTCTCCTCCCACTGATGCCCAACTTGACCATCTTCTACTATACATATGCTGCTGGAGTAATCAGTCCCACCATGTGTATTCTTTGGTTGATGGTTTAGTCCCTGGGAGCTCTGAGGGTACTAGTTAGTTCATATTGTTGTTTGTCACACAAATCCAGCCCTTCAAAGGGTAATAAATGGAAAACTCCAACACAAGGATGGGAACTACATCCCTGAAAAAGCAAAAATGTAATCTTCCAATAAAACTAAAAGAAGATAGAGACATGAACAGAATTCCAGCTCCAACTACGAAAATAACAGGAAGTGACACTTACTTTTCCTTATATCTATTAATATCAATGGACCCAATTCCCCAATAAAAAGACATAGACTATAATGCCATATTTTAAAGATTAAAATACTATGTAGAAAGGACAGTATGTAAAAATAACCATACAGTACCAAATTTCAGTTTAATTTTGTGAAAATACATGTCTGTGCATGTACATACATATGTACAGGATCAAAACTGACTTCATGGAAACAGTCACATCAACAGTACTTCTCCAACTGACTGGATTACTAATTTTTATTTTCAATTTATCTTTATATTTTCCTATCATTCCCAAAATTGTGTAGTTTTAATGTATAGTATTCTAGATTTTCCCCTGAAGTCACAGAGTAGCAGCATCCTTCATGTTGCTGCATAGTCTTCAGATCATTTTAATGGAGCCACAACAACCTAGTAAACAGAATTATGTCAGTTCCTTAAATATTCCTTAGCAGTGGGCAGCTTCTTTCCCCCTTCTTTCCCTGCTTGCCTCTTTGTTATCTTATCCCTCTCTCTAAAGATGAATAATATAAGGCCATCTGATAGCTTTTACCACTTCCAGAAAAAGCTGCCCTCAGAAGTGAAGCTGTGCTGGCTGAGGAGGGCACCAGGGAGAGAAAGAACGTGGAGAGGAAGGTTGCCCTTGTGCTTTTACCCCTGGTCTTTGTTCCCCATGGAAGGGCTAGAAAGTAGTGTTCTGAGACCGTTGCTTGCTGATGGGAACCTTGCTGCTCACAGTGCCCAGATTAGGGGACATGGCTCAATGCTTCTCTACTCCTAAGTCTTGGAGAAAAACTCAATGAAAGAACTGTTCCTCTGTTAGCATATGCAACCTTCCTGTCTCTACCTTTCCTCTTTGTTTAGGAAGAGTATTCTGGAAAACCCAGGGCTTGATTGACATAAATCTACCCAGAAACCCAAGGCTGACTGTTCAGGGTCAGAACCTTTAATGCAAGGAGCAGCGGATCTGGGTAAATCCTGCCAGCGGGATGTAGAGAGGAGTACTGCTACTTGGTCCTTCTCAAATGCTTGGTGTCTGGATACCTGACAAGCCTCATCAGCTTTGGCCTGACTTTAAGCTGGTTTTGCATCTTATTTTATTTGAAAATACAGGGTTTGGGGCAGCCAGATGACATGGAATGGAGGTACCACTAGGTGTCCTGATGTTTGGGAAGTAAACTATCTCCAAGACTCATATCTGGGTAACTTTATGCAGAGCACCTGAGGCAGCTGGGAAGCAAGGCCAGGTCAGCTGCAGGAGAACTTGGAGAGTGTAAAGCTTCTTTTGGGAATAGTGGCGTCTGGACAGTCAAGCTCTGAGTAGGCTGGCAACTGTCTTCTCCTTCACTTTGAGCATCTATTGGGCCTCTGCTAGGCATTCAGTGATGGGCTGTACCTGGAATTAGCACATGGATAAGATTTGGCTGCACCTGGAATTAGCACATGGGTAAGAGATGATTCTTTTGTTTTGAAAGTGCTTTCACAATGGGCCAAGGCAGGCTAGTAAATAGACACTATAAAAGATACCAAAGTAGGAGAGGAGTTACTGGAAATAAGCGTTTCAATAGGAGAGGTGCGGATATGAGAGGGTAATGGGCATGAAAATACTCCCAAAGCAGTATATAACCCACATGCAGAACTGGGTTTTTGCACAGACTAGTTTCTCTCATTGCCTTCGTAGCCACTTATCCCCATATATAAGGGACACAATCCCTAGCACATTTATGTATATATAGTTATAGTTATATATGTATATATATATGCATTTCTAATATAAGTATATATTTCCTTTACTAAGTGTAACTAATCTATGTATATATGATCAAAACATATATATGATGAAAATATGTTTTCAACTTAATACAAAGGCATTTATTACTATAGTTTTTAAAGATTTACTTTTCTGTGTATGTGTGTGTGTGTGTGTGTGTGTGTGTGTGTGTGTGTGTGCGTGTGTCTTTTGTATGTGAGCATGCGTGCTGCAGTACATAAGTGCCTGAAGAGGCCAGAAGAGGGCATCGGACCCCTGGAGCTTGAGCTGCCTAGCATGGGTGGTGGCATGCAAACTCTGATCTGCTATAAGAACAAATGTCTTAGCTGACTCATTTATCCAGCTACTTAATTTTTAAAAAGTATATAAGTATGTGTGTATGTGTGTGTGTGTGTGTGTGTGTGTGTGTGTGTGTGTGTGTGCGCGCTACATGTAGCACATGTGTGGAGGTCAGAGGGCAACCTGGGGGAGTCTTTCCTCTCCTTCTACTATGTGGATTCTGGGGATTAAACTCAGATCGTCAGGTTTGATAGCAAGCACCTTTACCAAGTGATCCATTTCCTCAGCTCTAAATTATTATTTTAATCAATAATAATAGATTTTTAGCTTGTTTTAATTAGTCATTATACACAGCTTTATAACAAATATCCTCCTGTGTACATTTCAAATATATGTCCCAATGAAGTCTAAGCAGAATTACTGCTTTAAATGATGTGAAAGAACTCAGGACATTTCAACTGATAGACAAATATTTAAC
Organism: Montemys delectorum; assembly: GCA_019843815.1. Taxonomy (NCBI): domain Eukaryota; kingdom Metazoa; phylum Chordata; class Mammalia; order Rodentia; family Muridae; genus Montemys; species Montemys delectorum. The sequence goes on from JADRCD010215678.1 coordinate 39,013, forward strand.
CACTGAGCTATACTTCCAGTACTAGCTTGAGGTTCATGAAGTTTAGGCCTTAGCTTCATGGCTGCTAGAATTACAGGTTCCCCCATATCTGGCTCTATTTTAATTTTCAAGTGATAAATATGTGCTATGTATATGATATGAGCATGCTTATTACTTAAATACGAAGCAATCCCTGCAACCCATGATGGTTGTTGATTGCACTTGGTGTTATCTCAGCATGTTTTCGGAGTTACCACTCTTCCTCAGGCAAATTTTTCACCCTGACCTACTTTCCTCACTTTGAAGGTTGTGTCCCTGTGTAACCTATTCTTTATGAAAATATGGTTTTCAGTAACTACTAAATAGGGAATAGAAATACAATTTATGTAATTGCCAGGCAATTTTGGTGTTCTCAGGCATGACCAATGGACCTGAAAAGTTAATAAGTAAGGGATTGTTTAATTACTTAACTAATAATGATTTTTTTCCAGGGCTGGAATCATTTGGTTTTGGACTTGAACATTTTCTATCAAACTGATTAGAAATGACCCGTGAAAGCAGGAGAGCTACTCAAAAGGTCATTGTGTTGGGATCACCATTATGGATTCCACTGTGGGATTTTACAAAATTATTGATTGGGATATTGACCAGTTAGACATTTTAATGTAGCCTCTCCTTTAGTATGAGTAGGTCAGATATTGGGTGATAAAAATCAATCAATCAATCTGTTGTTTTCAAATACAGCTTTCCAAACCCCTTGTCTATACAATGCTTATACTGCATTTCAGTTACAAATATTTTAGAAAACATTTTCTAAAACCTTGGTCCTATATTAAATCTGAGTTAATTTTTTTCTAATCAATAGAGATTATTCTTACATGGGCACTTTCCTCACCTTCTTTTTCTGCTTTATTTTGCTCCCTCCTCGTTCTCTTTCCCTCTTCTTCCTTCTTTTCCTTCTCTTTCTTTCTTCCTCCATTCCTCTCTCTCCCTATAGCTCTCCCCTTCTTTTCCTCTCTTTCTCTTTTACCCCCTCCTTTCTTCCATCACAGGGACTAGGACATTGATAATTCAGTATGGGCTGGAAAGAAGTAACTTATTAAAAAATATATATCTTCTCATGTGGAAAGAGAAATGTCCTCATCCTTTGAACAGGGCCTCTTTGTCATATTACAGTCAGTCACCCGAGGGTCTTGGTGATAGGTTCCCAGGCCCATCCTCAGAGGTCCTGATATAATGGCCCTTCAGATTCCTTGAGGATGTACACATCTCCCAGGTTCCTGTGTGCTGGTGATGATGGTGATGGTGGTGTTAAAACATGAACATAAAGTTTCAATACTTCATTTCTTCAGGTGATCCTACACATTTCTTCTCCCTTACCCTGTATTCAGACAGGGTGTTTATTAAACAATGTTGGTAGGACCTTATAAATGTTTCTCACATTCACTGACTTCTTCACACTACCACTGAGCAAATTCCTTCATCCCACACCTGAATGAAGGGAACTGGCTTGGCTCTCCACTGCTCTTTTTTCCTCATGTCTCTAACAATGCCTTAAATCCACTTACCACCCTGAAGGTGACTTGATTGCTTAACACTAACAAGATGTCACTCTTGTCTTTTTTTCCTTACAAAGTAAAATTCTCATCATAACTCACTTCAGAAATGATCACCTCAGGGAAGCATTCCCTAGGCCACCTGCCAGACTAGATTCTCTTTTGACATTATATATATATATATATATATATATATATATATATATATATATATATATACACACACACACACACACACACACACACACACACACACACACTTCTCAATATTCCATGCAGGTGTTTCTTCCATTAAAATGTAGGTTCCTTCTGGCAGAAACCATAGCTCATTCATTTTCTTACCACAACCACGTGAGAAAATTATGTGATATCTTCTTAATAGATGGCAGACCGCACTAAGTAGTGATGTTGGGTAGACAGTGGGACATGCACACAAGGCCATCCAGTCACCATAATTAATTCAGCAATTTCTAAACTGGACTGCCCACAGGAATCCCCTGAAGAACAAGAAAGACTTCAGGGTCCAGACTTCATATCACCCCCGAGCTCCTGAGATCTGTTCTAGAGATCTCTGTTCTCCATATCCTCTGTCCCTCATGTCTTCCTGACATAGATTCCCTGTAGCTTCAGTTTGCTCTGTCTCTTCAGTTTTCACTGCAGATCTTTTTATATTCCTTTGCAGGTCTTTTCCATATCAGATTCTTAACAATGTGGCATCCGGTATGAATTTTCCTCTAGTATCAAATGTACAACATACAACTCATCCATTCATTACTGTTATTGGATTTAGAAGGAAGTCATAGACTCCTTTGAGCATTCTCCCAGTTCCTGAGCATATGTGGAATGCCCTTGTTCAGTCTCTCTCTCCCCTCCCCCCTTCTCTTCTCTATGCCTTTATGTGCTCATCCATCTGTCTATCTATGGCACTTATAGGGTTCCATAGCTCTGGTGCATGTTGTAAACATCTAATCCTCTCTTATTAATTTTCTGATGCCTCTGCTTACGTGTTCCAGCTCAGATCTATTGTGGACTTCTATTCATCTACCCTCGTTTATCCACCACACTATTTCCCAAGGCTTGGAAACCAAACCTGCTTTATTTTTCTTGGCTTATACCTAGTAGAATGTGGCCTCATACAAAGTAGAAAATGCACCCTTTCTTCCCTAAAGAATTTACAATAATAATTCTTCTTCTAAACGAAAAGCTAAGGGCTTGCATAGCTCATCAGGCAGAGCATATTAGCTCTGGCTTCAGTGTGCATTATAAATTGAGATAGAAAACACAGATGGCAGGGCAAGAGACTGCATGCTTTTCTCTGCCCACTGAGGCTGGGTACCACCAGATGCTCGGCAGTAGTGGGAGGGGCTGGGGCAGGTATATGGGTTGGATCTGAGAGCCTTTGGATCTGTTTTGTGGCCCAGTGCATCTGCCTCAATGACTCACTCCATTTCTTTTTCCTACAAGCAGTGCAATCCATCCCTTAACAGTGGTTCTCAGATACATTTCCCAGGACCACACAAAGGCTGAGCGTAGAAGTAGACTCAAAAACAATGTAAGTACATTTAGGTAAGCCTGATGTATTATCGATGTTTTGAAGGGAAGTTTAGGGTGCATTATCTCTCCCTCTCTAACTACTACCCAAGGCACCCCTCTTCTTAGTAAATGCCCACTTGGCCTCATTCTCTGACATGGTCAGCTGAATTTTCTTTGTGCTTCAAGGTCATAGGTAAAAATCAAGGTTATTGATTTTGTATGCATCTGGGAGAGTTTGAGCTCTCCCAGACATTTGAGGGTCAGTAAATAACTGTTGTACATGCAGGTACTAAATAGGTAATAAGAAGTGGGGCTTCAGAGAGGCCTGGAGATGTCTTGTGCTCTGATGGTCAAATATATTATGAAGCAAATTTCAAATAAGAGTTGTTCAAATGCCTAGTAAGCTCCTAAGCAAAGACCCTGTGGTTGATTTTATTAATAGCATCCAGAAAGCCACACAAGAAAAAGTACACTGTGAAGAATACACTTAAGAGTCTGTGGCTAAGACAGTTGTGTGAACGAATTCTGTCTCCAAGAGCAGTGCAGACACTGCTATCAAAGCGCCTCGGTGCTGTCTTTCTGGTAAAGGGAAGAGGACAACTTATAATTTCTCTTAAAGTGTATTGATTTTGGCCTTGTTATCTTACTTTTTAGAAGCATTTCAGACACTGCAAATAACTTCTTCAGAGTGAAGGATGACAGGCCAATTAGCTGCCAAATCAAGGATGAGAAGACCGGGACATGCATGGTGGAAAATTCCACACACCAGAACAGCCAGAGTCTACAGGAAGTTGATGCTCAGAAAGGGATAGATAGAATGTTTTCTTTCTGCCCTTTGCAACTTAGCAACGGAAAGACCAAGCCTAAAGAAATTCACCTCCAAATAGACAATAGCAACTTCCTGTTGCTTTAAAAAATAATAATAAGCCAGCTAACCGGGGGAAAGAAGGTCCGGCAGTAATAATAAACTAAAGAGAGGAAATAGGCATTAGAGACTCAGGGTTCCAAGTCATAATAACCACTTGCCAAGGATTATCATATGACTGTTAGCCACAGACATTTTCCTAGGCTGTCCAAGAGCCACAGACCAGAAGGACACTGGGGTTTCTTCCTGAGTGAAAGGTGGGGTTGCAACACCAAACACTCATGAGCCTCACCCCAGACACTAAGCTGAAATCAGTTTAAATAACCTCCAACCCCAGAATTACCAAATGGGTGGAGGGGACTCTAAGGCGGCCTCATGGGAGGAAGCATTCAAATACTGGATTTAGTTACATAGAAAATAGTTCTTAATATTCTCTGAAATTAGAAAAAATGGAATGCTAATTCTTTAAGGAAATCAACTGAAAGCCAGGAATGGCAAATATCATTAGGACATTCAATTTAATTTATTGCTTGTGAATGCTAACATAATTGAACGGATGCAGATAGGCTGCAGAATTAGACATTTTCCTCTGTATGTCTGTGGCCTGGCCCCTTTTTTTTTTATTGAAGTAAGTCATGACACTGTATGGTCTGCGTGCATCCAAAGCCGGAGGGAACAGGAGTGCCTACTTGCAGGCACAACCTGCTGCAGCATTATAATGCGTCCCTAGCTCTGCCAAATATGTCATGTCTTTTTCTTTTTTTTCTCCCTCTAGATCTAGAATAAGCCATGATAAAACTGCCCAGTGTGAGTTTTTATTGTAGGTAAAAGTAAAAACAATATATGGCTGGGTTACACGGCATCTTAATAGTGGGCATGAATACATTTTGAAAAAGACCCTACAGCATATTGGAAAAGGGGTGGGGGGAGCTGACACCATTGCTAGTAATTGTGGTCTATGGAGAGACTGATAAACAGGTGGCAATATTCTCACTATGAAGGTTAGGGCTGATAGCTGCCCTTCAGGATTCTGTTTATTTTCAGACCTTTTCTAAAGCTTGTACCATCAAGCTTGGCTCCTTAGAAGTCCACCCTTGTGTAGGCTTGGGAAAATAGAAGACAGCACAGGCTCCTGCTCTATGGATATGTGCTTCATCAAGACAGTTCTTGAAGCTACCTCAAGCGGCACAAATTCACATGAACTTTCCTGAATTGTTTATTTTTAACAGCTTTATTGAGATTGACATACAATGACTGCACATGTTTAAAAGTGGACAGCCTTGATAGATTTTGAAATATTCATATGTCAATGAAATTATCACCATAACCAAGAGAGTGAACATAGCCATAGTTTAAAAACTGAGGGTTTTATTTATTTATTTTTTGGCTGGTTTTTTTTAATAATTCATCTCTTCTGCTTACTATATTCTTCATTCCACATGTATCTGTCAATATAAATCAGTTTGTTTTTTTAAAATTCTATATAAATGGAGTCATATGCATCCCCCTTTGCCTAGTTGATTTCCCTTAGCATAATTGCTTGACATTCATCCATTTTGCTGTTTTATTGGCATATCAATAGTCTTTCCCTTTTCATTGCAGAGATTTAAATTATATGAACATACCAGAATTATCACTTTTTATTATAGATAATGTTTTCTGGTGTGAATATACCAAAATTTATTTATTCATCTGGTTATAAACTTGAGTTGTTTCTAGTTTGGAGCAGTAACAGAGAAAAGAAAAGCCTGCAGCTATTCACATACAAAGCATCATGTGGACAGTCTCCTTTTTAAATTCAGGATTAAACGCCTTAGGAAAGAGGCTGGTATTTAACATATGCATGTTTAGTTTTTATCTTTTGATGTGATATTATTTATTTATTCATTAAGTGTTTTGTGTGCCAGTGAATGTGTGTGCTATATGTATGCCTCATGCCTGCTAAAGTCAGAGGACAATGTCAGATCCCCTGGAACCGGCATTATGGATGGCTGTGAGCTACTGTGTGAGTGCTGGGAACTGAACCTGGGTCCTCTGGAAGAACAAATGTTCTTAACCTCTAAATCATCTCTCTGGCCTCTGTATTTTATTTGATTTTTTTTTTAGGATTTAATTTTTTATTGCTTTTTAGTTATGTGTGTGTGTGTGTGTGTGTGTGTGTGCCCACATGCACAAGCTAGTACAGGTGTCCCTGTAGTCAGAAGAAGTTGTCAAATCCACTGCAGCTCCAGTTACAGGTGGCTGTTAGCAGCTTCATGTGGGTTCTGAGAACCAAACTAGAATTCTCTAGAAAAGCAGTAAAGGCTCATGACTGCTGAGCCTTCTCTCTAGCGCCCTTTGTTATGTTCTTCCCCTTAAGTTTAAGATATTTAAAATTTTCTCTCAAGACTAATGTGACTCATAGGTTATGTAGAAGGCCTTCTCATCTGTGTGTGGTTTCCATGGTTTTTAATACTTGGCAGCAATTTGTTTTCCTTCCTTTTTCCCTCCCTCCCTCCCTCCCTCCCTCTGCCCCTTCCTTTTCTTCTTCCTTCCTTCCTTTCTTTCTTTGTTCATTCCTTCCTTCCTTCCTTGCTTTCTTTCTTGATGTTTGGTGTGGTATTTGATTTTATTTTTATATTCTTTATGGTGTATTCACCACAATTCTTTGTTTTGTTAAAAACTTTAGGATCTATAGATCTACTTTAAGATCTATATGATCCAAGCACAATTACCTTTCATGTAACATGATCCTGGACAAGCACAGAGTAGAGTTTCCAGTAGTCTCTTTCCAGCTTTGACAGCTGGGCTTTATTTTTCCTTTCTTCTTGTTTTATAGTTCTGATATTACCTAATTACTGGGTTAGCTTCAGATCATGAATTGGTACTCTAGAATCCTGAGAACAAAGTAGCCTACCAACTGTATATGTAAATAAAATTTTACTGTAATACCACAAATGGGCTGCTCTTGGGGCTTTATTTTATGTCACCATGGAGATCAACTCTTTCTCGGTAGTAGGGAGAGCCTATGGGTTTTTGCCTACCCTGGCTGCTGCCTTCCTGGCTTACCCACAGACCTGCCATCTGAATCAGGTCTGTGTTTGGTGTAGGGAAATTTTGTCTGTTTGCTTTTAAAGTACTTTGAAGAAACTTAAAATCTGTACTAGCAAGCCTAAAATATTTCACTTGAATATCACTGTACTTAACATTTTTAAACAAGGGCTTATAGAAGGAAAAGTTTTTGTGGAACTAGCCAAATTGTAGCCCTCTAGACCTGGAATAAACTTGAAGAGTCATTTGACCCCAGAGGGCCAAAGTATTGTATGGCCTATAGTGAATACATTTATTCAGTTTAATCATGTGCTCTCAAACTTTCATGTGCATAAGTCATGTGGGAAATTTACTAAGATACGTAAGTGTAGGGTATAGGAGGGGGACCCCAAGAGATGCTTGTCTTACTGGTTTAGGGACTATACTCTGAGTAGTAATAAAAGAATATATTTAGGGGTATATAGACAAGAAATAAATGGGGAGGGAGGGTATAAGGGAAAAGAAAATACAATTATAATAAGCATTTATTCAGCCATTGAAGGTCTGGTGTATGTAATAAATAATACTCAGTGGTGTGAGAAAAGTAGAGTATAAGAGTAAAGCCTGTTCTTATAGAATTTAGGAATCATAAGTAGCTTAAAATATATAGCATTATAAAGCTCTAGACTAAATATATGGTATAGTGTTGTTCTAGGGGCTTAAAATTCCTGAGCTAAAGTTTTAGTTTGTGAAAAATTAGCCAAAACTATTTTATCCTTTAGATTCTTTGGTTTCCCCATCTGAAATAAACAAGAAACCAAGAACTATGATAGCACCTGCAACCGAAAGACAGAGATCATTGCCTGGCACACAAAACTAAAGAGTCGCCCTCAACTCAAGTTGAAAGTAAAAACATCATAAAACAATTCATATAAATAGTATGAGGTTTGATTCCAATTGATTGCCATTGACCGTTTTTTTTTTTTTT
>JADRCD010215680.1:0-23940 GCA_019843815.1 Montemys delectorum
ACTTTGAAATGATGCTATTGGCCTAGGAGGAAATGTAGACCTTTGCTCCTGGCGCCTGGATGATCAGTCTCATTAAAACCAGCACAGCTGAATGACACCGTGGCTCATTGAAATCCCCTGTTTTCTACGTAGCAAAACAAAAGCTTTATAAATTCAGACACACTTTGCTTTCGGCAGTGCAAACATCCTGAAACAGCACAGAGTCCTCCAGCTATTCAGAGGATAAAGTCAGTTCATGTAGTGCTTGAAGGAGAATCCCAGATGCTCTGGAATGGAGAAGGCCCAGTTGTGACTTTGTCCTTAAAGGCAATGATTATCTTCAGGGAGTGAAGATTATTTCTCATCTGAAGTCACGAGTCTTTTCGCTTCACTTTGCAGTCCAGCACTGCTGAAGTTGTACAGGAGCCAGTCCTTCACTGGGGCATGTAGCCACCTTGTCTTACAGTCTGTGGCAAGTAACTTTTGGGAATTTCTTCATTGATCGCTGTCTCCATTCCAACAGACTCAAATCTCTCTAGCTGTCTATCAGTCCCGGTACCAAGAGCATCTACTGCAGAACCCTCCTGAAACAGCCTCCGTTGCTCGGATCCATAGGGCTGTGAAATGTGATCTGAAACCTGCTGCTGTTTCAGTCTGACAAAATCCTCCTCATTGCCAGCCGAAACCTGGTTTGACCTTTCAAAATGTGAAATATCTGGACTGGCTTCAGGCTGACTGCAGTTCTGTTTGAAATACTGTTGCCTGGGCAAGATCTCATCCCCACTGTCCACAGTATCCACCAGCTGCAGGTCTTCTGGCCGTTCCTCGGAGTCCAGCAGGGGCTGGGTGGACTCAGACCTTGAGAACACTTGCACTGATGGGACCTGGTGCCTGTAGCCGCTGTGGACCACCGTGGAGTACTGCACCGTGCTCGCGGTACTCTGAGCAGACTCATTCTCCTCGTTGCTGGAGATGCTGGGCCTGGAAGATGACATGCACGAGGACCCCCCGATGCCACTGCTGTGCCCTTCTGTACTCATTTTCTCCTTCTTGAACAGGTCCAAGGACTTCAGGTCATCTGGACAAGGCTTTTTGTTGTTTGCTTCTATTTCCACAATGCTTACGTCAGTGAAGTTGCCATCTGAGTATATTTGATCTTTTGAATTAAAATTGTGCTGGAAAGAGAAAAAGAATGATCACTCTGGCATAGTTCAGCTTTTTAAACCACTGAGCCATCTCTCTGAGCCCCACGTTATAGCTTTTTAAAATTTTAAGGGCTAGTGCATTTATGAAACTTTGTAGTGACTTTCAGGGGTGAGACTCATCCATCTCAAGGAGTCTCTGTAACCAGCGGAACTGCAGATAAATAAAATAAACCAAGAAGTCTGAATCAGGCTGTATTTCCAGTTTTCAAATTAGTATCGCTGTAAGCATGAAGGCTATAAACTACTGAATATTTCATATCTACAGTAGGCAGCCTAGAATTAAACAGATAAGAAAAAACCTTGGAAACATTAAAAACTTGAACTTGGATAACCGAGGTTTTGTAAACTATACGAGGTTACGGGTATAATTTGTTAAGTTTAGGATTAGTAGGGTAATAGGAAAGCTTTCCCCTCTAGGGTCTGTTAAGTGTGAAGTCTAGTATAGTTCCTAGAACTCAACTGCAGGGTGAGGATGGCAGATGTCAGGCAGGACTTAACATCCAGTCACAGACCCATGGGTAGCGGGTCTCAGTTTCCATTTTCAGCAAAGTATTTGTTGTGTGCACTGAACAGTGTGAGGCATGTCTGCACAAACATGCTATGCTAGACCAACAGTGTGCTAGAATGGAGAGGGATCACTTACGATTTTGACAACTGCCATTTATATCCTATTTTCTTTTCACTTGGCCTAAATATCTTTTAGTTAAACTCTATCAATGAATCCTAACACATAATAAACTTATATATTAGAGACAATAAGAAGACAGTATCTTACCCTTGGCGGGGTGTGAGGTGACCACTGGGCGATATGACTCTTTGAAGGATCGGGAACATTAGGCCAGATGTGTTTTTTGATTCTGAAGGGAAAGGAAGCAAGGCATATGTGGAACACACATAATCATATAGGACTTTAGCTTTCACATAAGAGTACCCAGCTTGAAAATTAGATAAAAGTGGCATCTAACTGACACCAAGTACAATATGATAAGCTTGTGTTTTCCCAAAGAAGACAGGATGTCACAGAGCTGACTGATACACCAGGTGAGAGCAGAAGCACTCTCATGCTGTAAACCAACACTCGGAAGGCAGGAGCAGCAGCAACAGGCGTTGAGGACCAATATGAGCTACAGAAAACCCAATCTCAAAGTATCAAAAATTAAACACACACACACACACACACACACACACACACACACACACACACACACAGAGTTCACGGGAACAGAAGCAAGAGCCTAAAAGTAAATCCAGATTACCAGGGACAAATATCTATTTTCAACATCAATAGAACTAGACTGGTGGGGGCAGAAACTTGATCTGATCTATACCATGTCCCCAAATTAATTCAGAATGCATTACAGATGTTAGAGCAAAAATTACTAAACTTCTAGAAGAAACATAACCCTGGGTCAGACAGATTTCTTAAAGAAGGTACAAAATGCCAGACCCTGAGGAAAAGCCTGGGAAAGGGAACTTCAAAATTAAAAACTTCTGCTTCCCCAAAGTCATTGTTAAGGAAACAAAATACAGAAATTGGAACAAAATTTGCAAGACATATCTTTGACAAAAATGTTTGTTTCCAAACAAAAAGAACATTTACAACTCAATATCAGAAAAAAAAAAAATCAAAAACAAAAAACCTCCCCAATTTAAAACTGGACAAATGGCTTGAATAGATAAATCACAACAAGCTGGGTGACTCAAGAAGAGAGGCACTGGCAGTTGGGATGGAAATGTAGACAGGGTCCTGTACTCCTCCTGCTCAGGCTCAGAACAACCAAACTGAAGGAACACCTCAGCACCAAGGGCTAACGATTGTGGGACACTTGCAAGATGGCGGAGACACTGAGAAGCCTGGGCCTGTTTCCTCTCTTCTTGTGGGGCTGGAAATGGAACCCAGCCCTGCACATGCCATATGAATGCTTTGACACAGAGCTACATGCCTGTTTCTAGCAGCTTCTGATAAAGTTAACATCTGAGAGCCAGGAAAACATGTACCCATAGAGTTTGGAATGTGGATATTCACAGCTGTTTTATAAAACAACAGGCAAGAACTAGAAACCTGTAAACTCTCTTATACACCCACACTACAGATCATGATTCAGCAGCACAAGGGGAAAAATTAACATAAGCAACGGCAGGAATGAGCTCCAAAATTGCTAAATGTGAGAGAGAGGTCTGCAGCTCACCTGATTCCATGCATGTGAAATTCTAGATCAGACAAAGCTACACCTGAGAACAGGCTAGTCTGTGTGGGGCAGAGGTTGAGACAGGATAGACCAAAACCAAACAAGGGTGCTTTTGTAGGAGTGAGGATGAGTGTGGGGTGGTGGGCAAGCACCGTGCACAACCAGAGCTCAGCTATAACATCAAACAGTTGAATACTACCATGTAAGGTGCAACTTACAGGTCTCGTTTATTAAAGCAGAACAAGACTCCCAGCAGAGTTGTCAGGAGGAATGCTAAGCACACAGGCACGACTATGGCTTCTATTTCTCCTTGAGCTAAAAAAAAAACAAAGGGTACAATAAGAAATAGTTGTGTGTTAATACATAGAAAAAGAGGAAAAAACATTATCGCCTTCACTGGATACTGCTTGATTTTTTTTGTTTGTATAGACAGTGTCCTACAATGTACCCAGATGTCCAGACTCACTGTGGAGCCCAGGCAGGCTTTCCTGTCTGTTTCCAAGTGCCTGAGTTGTAGATTATTGACAAAGTATACACTCCTCTTGCCCGCCCTGGTGGTTTTCAGGTTTTCAGGTAGCTTTTCTTCCTCTCTCTGTCCTTACATTACAAACCTTGGTGTGTAATAAACATAAAGTATACTTTGGCGGGGAGGAAAAAAAAAGACGTGTTCAGCTTACTGGTAGCAGTCATCAAATGATAATATGTCTGCTGCAGGCCAAGAATTTAAGGAGATGCTCATGAGGCAGGAGGTGGCACAGAGGACAAGTCGCCTAAAGAGCAGCAGAGCTGGGCACAGCGGTGCTTGCCTACACCCTCAAGCATGCCGGAGGGGAAACAGCGTGGGGGATTTGAATACCCCACTCCGCAGCACTGTTAGACACACACCATCATACTTAAATCTTAACACTTCAGTGCTAGGGCTGACTGACTTAGGTACAGCAGCTCTCATAGCTGCTCAGCCAAGCTCTGCATCTCTCCTGTGCCTGTCCTGGGCCCTGTGCTTTCTCTAAGATGCTTTCTGTGTCCTATGTTCCACATCGTAACTGCAGCTTTGTCTCTTGCAAAGCCTTCTTTAAAGGCAAGCCAACCTCTGCCGATGGTTTTAGACTTGAACTGTTTATTGATTAAATTAGTTTATTTACTTCTGGTGGCATTTCTTCAACTAAGCTAAAAGTCTTTGGGGCAAGACTCCCAGGCCATGTGAGGAAGCTAGAATGGAAACTGCACATAAGTAACAATGACGACAACAACAGCAAAAAATCAAACTATAAAGTAGTTTTAGTATTACTGATCCATTTTCAGAAACGGAGATATTACTAGATTATATTTGAAAATGGAATTTGAACAAATTTATATTCCTCTTTATAGTATATTGTAAAAGTGTCCTATAGTAAATACAACTTTTATAAATAGGAAAACATTTTTAAAGTTTTACTCTCTTTGTTCAGCATTTGCTCTAAGAATTAACTGTTACAGATCTACTGGCATGTCATCACGTGGGCTCGCTCTCACTCCAGACACTACACTGATTTTCCCTTGTAGGAAAGATCAGGATTTTATGAAATCACAATCCTACATTATCTTTACATTCAACAATGAACATGGACATTACTATAGAACATAACCCTGGTGCCATGTGGTAAATTACAGATAGTTTCAATCAAATAAAAAAAAAAATCTATAATGATTCAAAAAAGAATGTACTATATATAAGTTGTCAGATAGGCACAGAGCAGCCACACAAGATGGTAAGGATGTAAATGATGACTGTTCACCTAGAAAGGCACAACAAGGCAGAGGGGGTGATGAGCCTGCGGCCGGCCAAAGGCAAGCTTATTCCAAAGGGAAATGAGGTACAGGCAACCCCACTCTCCTCCATTATGCAAGGGAAGAATACAAAGACACTTATTGCAATTACAACTAAATATCTGGGTTTTCCAAATAGTTGGAGGACTGTAGCAGGAAAGAGGGGAAAGCTGAAGCCGTGTAAGAAGCCTAAACAGCATATAAGGCACATAGGGAAAATGGGCTAGTAACAAGAGTTCTGCAGAATACAGACATGTAAAAGTACAGTGCAAGCAGGAGAACAAAGGCAGGACTGTAAGACCCAGGGACCCCAGCACACTTTATGCTGAAGACTAGAAAGAAGAGTGAAACTCAATTCCAGCACTGGATAGGACATGGCTCCCTCTATCTTGGCTTGTCTTTCTCAATGAAGTCATCATTTACATCTGTACAGTGGGCAGCTTCCCCAGGAGTGCTAGGGCTGGAAACTGATTTCAGCAGCAAAGTGAATGAGCCAGACTAGTTTCTCAAGCAACCTGTCAAAGATGGAGACCTACACAATCCACTCTGAAAATAAAAGAAACCCATGAAGGGAGGTTAGTAAGCTCTGAGATCTACTGTGCAGGTGAATCAGCCACCACGGTTAAGCAGGAGCCAAAAGGAGTTCATGTACACCAGCAACCTATACCAGACAAGCAAGCGTCACATTCTGTGCCGTTTACCCATCCCCAACCATGCTGAAGATCAACCCATAGTTTTGATGCTGGTAAGTGCTCTGCCTCTGAGCTGCCTCCATCCCCTGTGTACTTTAAAACAACATTTTAGCACAGTAAATTAATTTCTAATCAAATTGAACTTCAAACATAAAGCTTCTCTATTTCTTACCGAACTTTGGCGTTGTAAAAGTGAATTCTGGCCCATCTTTCCCACCTTCATCTGTGTATGCTGCCATTCGGACCATATACAAAGTATCACTACTCAAAGAGGACAGTGTGTATTCTGTGTGAGAAGAATCCACATGCACAACTGGAAGGAGAAACAACAGTTCTTTTAGCCAATGTTTTTGATTTATCTGTCCTATATTTGGCATTGTGAAGTATTAAAAATACTTTTCTAGCAAGCATTTATAACTAAAAATTCTTTAAGGACAAAACAACATATATTCAAAGTTTAAAATCTTTGTAAAATCACATTTATTGGGAATCAATTCACATCTTGCTCCCCCCTCCCTCCACCATGTGAGACCCAAGGGTTGCACTGAGGTGATTAGGTTTGGTGGCAAGTGCCTTTACCTGCTGAACCCCACTGCTAGCCACACTACTACTAGTGATGGTTTGTATGTGCTTGGCCCAGGGAGTGCCACTATTGAGAGGAGTGGCCTTGTTGGAGTAGGTGTGTCACTGTGGGCGTGGGCTTTACGACCCTCATCCTAGCTGTCTGGTAGTCAGTATTCTCTTAGTGGCATTCAGATGAAGATGTAGAACTCTCAGCTCCTCCTGCACCATGTCTGCCTGGATGCTGCCATGCTCCCGCCATGCCATGATGATAATGGACTGAATCTCTGAACCTGTAAGCCAGCCTCAATTAAATGTTGTTCTTATAAGAGTTGCCTTGGTCATGGTGTCTATTCACCACAGTAAAACCTTAACTAAGATGCCTACAATACTGTATTTTAAAAAATAGCAATATAAACATGAGACATTTGCAGATGTTTGCTAAGGATGCTATGTACTATCAAACACATTATGTGAGAAACAAGTATTTAAAAACTCAAGAAAAAACTTTAGTAACATATTCTTAGTAGTTGCTACAATTTTATTACCCATTTCCTTTCCAATGCTGGTTCTATAAGATATGGAGTAGTTTCTAATGAATCCATTCTGGTCATCCACAGGAAGTTGGTCCCACTCTAAGACAGCTTCATTTTTCCCCACTTTCTTTGTCCGAACAGTCGGTCCTCTAGACGGAGCTGTAAGAGAGTATTTGCGAACTGAGAAGCATGTGTTTATGAATTAACACTAGTCTATAAAGGGTCCTTATGATAGAATTATTGAACATAATGAGGACGTGTTTTTGTTGGTTTTGTTTTCAAGACAGGGTTTCTCTGTGTAGCCCTGGCTATTCTGGAATGCACTCTGTAAACTAGGATGGCCTGGAACTCCCAGAGATCCACCTGCATCTGCATCCCCAGCACTGGGATTAAAGGAATTTGCCACCACAGCCCATAGAGGATTCTTATTTAAAAGTGATTAAATGTTTTTGGAAATGTTAAAAGCGTTTTTCAAAGCAAGCAAGGATGGACCTACCTGCTTGTTTGAGGTATGCCTTCATGGACTCAGGGCTTCCGGGCCCAGAGGTAAACACTGGGGTTACTGTGATTAGATAGCACGTGTTCTCCAGGAGCTTTCCTACAGGAAGAATAGCAGAGAAAGCAAATTTCCCCCAAATGAGAGTTTTACCTTATAAGTATATGACCATTTGGTTTTACTTTCTTCTCTTTTTAAGACACACACTCACACACATAGTGAGTACACTGTAGCGATCTTCAGACACACCAGAAGAGGACATCGGATCCCATTACAGATGGCTTTGAGCCACCATGTGGTTGCTGGGATTTGAACTCAAGACCTCTGGAAGAGCAGTCAGTGCTCTTAACCACTAAGCCTTCTCTCCAGCCCCAGTACTACTTTCTTCTACAAACTGCATATCTTTTGTACACCAAACATAAACTTAATATAGTAAAATGTTGGCTCTGTAATCCTACTGTTCAGACAGCTGAGGTAGGAAGACCTGGAAGCTAGTCTGGGCTACACTGAGTTCAGGGCTATGATGAGCTATCCAGGTGACAAAAACCACAAGGCTACTTTTAGTGTCAGTACAGTGAACCAGAAAGTATAAAAAGTATTTATATTGCTAATAAAAATAGTGACTGCCTTTATGTTCAGATCAGTAAAACACTTCAGGTTATTCTGGGACAGCTTTGGCATTTGTGGTGGTTTGAAAGAAAATGGCCACCCTAGGCCCATAGAGAGCGGCACTATTAGGAGTGACACTATTAGCAGGCGTGGCCTTGTTGGAGAAAGTGTGTCACTGTGGGAGCAGGCTTTGAGGTCTCATATGTTCGAGCCACTGAGTGTGGGACTCAGTCTCTTTCTGCTGCTTGCAGACCGAGATGTAGAACTCTCAGCCCCTCCAGCACCATGCCTGCCTGCATGCCTCCATGAGGACAATGGACTGCACCTCTGAACCTGGAAGCCAGCCCCAATTAAATGTTTCCTTTTTAAGGGTTGCCTTGGTCATGGTGTCCCCCACAGCCATGAAAACCCTAAGCCATTATTTTACTTAATTTTGGGACCTGCCAAGGTACAACAGTGAGATCAAGGGCAGAGTACTAATGCAGCTGGAAAAAAATGAATTAAGGCTGCTTCCTGCTCAATTTTAAACGAAAAAAAAATCTTAAAATATAGTACTTTGTATATTTCTAATCCTTCCAAATTATCAAAGAAGTTTTATCAGACAACTGAAGCATGATTTAGGAAAAAAAGTGGTCTTTTATATGTATCCTATGTACTAACAAACAAGGTGGATCTTACCCTGTTTATTCCTTCACCTTGACTCTCTACTTCTTTCACTAACATTCATAAAATTATATGAACCTTTGTCTTCCTAAAAAGAGCAATTTTACCTTTTTTTGATATCTATGATAAAAAAGTAAGCTGTTTCTAAATTCTGCTCTAATAACGATGTTTTCAGGGTACTGAGCCTTGAGACCTTTGTCTCTGAGAGCTGACCATATGCTCATTAACATCCTAGGCTGCCTGCTTCCCAGCCTCATGGTTTTTATTTGGTAAAGTCAATAAAGGAGACATCTAAGTTTATCAAGATTGAACAACAGCTTGGTAAGAGCCACCCTGCTTAGGGCTTGCTTGCTACCCACAGCCAAAACCTAATGATTACACCTCTTTATGAATTAAAGAACAGCTTTGTTTTCTTTAACGCTATTATATGATTTTACAGTCATGCAGTGGTGAGCAGTAGCTAGATCACCACTTTATGTTAGAACCTGGAATGCACAAGGAACCTTTGTTCTGTCTGGGCTCCTTGTACTCAACAACCCTATGAAGTTAAACTAGGGAACTAATTTACATCTGGATGATGAGAGAGTTAACTGAGTTCAGCACACGCAATAAACAACTGGTAGTAAGCTGGACTAGATTCTCAGTACAGTTCTGTAAGTGTCCTTTGGTTAATACAGGGTTTTTATTTGTATTTTCGTTTTTTAGAAAAGTACTGGCCCTTCTCTCTGTACAAAGACCCCATGGTTCAGAGAGGCTAAGCGTCAAAGCGTAACTTGCTAAGTTACAAGTCTAGTCATAGTAAGACTACGAGTCTTTTCAGTGGCTCTTGATACCCAGGCAACAGAAGACAAAGACAAAAAGCGTGAGAAGGACTCCGTCTCCTGGGGTCAGACGAACACTGGCTACTTAAACGCTAAGTAGATGTACCTCTCAAGTGGGTCCGATTCACAGTGGCATCTTCCTGCTGCCAGTCTAGGGTACAGGGTGAGTTCTCTGACAAAACACACCACTCTAGGATGTATTTGTTCACAGGTTTAGATGGAGGCGTCCATTCTACCCAGAGCAGATTATCTTTTGGGAATGCTTTAAGATCCACTACATGGTAAGAAGCTTTAAAAAAAAAAAAAAAAAATTAATGCGGATAAAAAAAATCAGTCAACAATGACAAATCTGATATTTCAATATTTTAGTCATGTGAAAAGGTTTTATGTATTTAAGTTTATGACTATGTCTTTGTCCTTAACAGCTAGATAAATTAGATAAATAATACATTTATCTCACATGCAAAGAAAATTCCCAGAACTTTGAAATAATATTTCAAAAAAACAATTAAATTATCAGGAAGCAGTTAAATGAATTAGTAAGCTAGCTCAAAGTTCAAATGAATGCATAGGGCTAAGGAATCTCATAAGTGTCAATGGAAGAAGCCCCTGATTGCAATCATGATGTCCCCCACTGCAGAGAGCAGCTTATCTACCATGCTTCCCAGGACGGTGTCCACACTTAACCCTGGCATCCATGAGCATGGCTCCGCCTTACCAATACACACCTTTGAAGTGGGAGCTGGGGATGGTGAGGACAGTTGCAGCTGATTTGCCAACAATATTTCTTGCTGCTAGAGATGCTACATAGCGATTATTGGTGAGATTTACCGTCAACTCTGTACCATTAACTGTGTACATTTGTGAAATTGACTTTGACTGTGTAAGAATCACTTCATAATCCAAGATTTTCCCATTGGCTTCAGAAAGAGGTAATGCCTAAAATAAATGTTTACCAAAAATTATTTCATGAATCTTGAATAATCAACTTTTCATGTCCACAAATTCTGCCAGTATGTCAAACCTGTAAATATTTAATTGGAAGGAAAAGGCAAACTCATTTAAAAAATATTTATTTTTATATTAATGTTTTACCTGCCTGTCTGCTAGTGTATTGTGTGCATGCCTGGAGGTCAGGAGAAAGTGCTAGATTGCTACAGACAGTTGCAGGTGCTCAGCATTTTCTCTGTCCAATCACATTAGGGCAGTGACAAGCCTGTGATTGGACAGGAATAGAGAGGTGGAGCTAGAGGTGGAGCTAGAGGAGGAGGAGAAGGGTCAGGAGCAGGAGGAGACATCATCATGGAGACAGACGATGAGGATGCACCAGACCCCATGAGGTTATACAACCAAGCAGGTTCTCACAAAATAGATTAATTGGGCTAGACTATTATTATTTGCTTCTAAATTTATTGTATTGGCATCTTGAAATTGTAATTTTATTATTATATAAATCTGATTGGGTATTAAGGCCTTAATATTATATAAATCTGATTGGATATTAAGGCCTTAAGAGTGAGTCATGCTTTACTTACCGGGTAATAGGCACTAATTAGATGAACGACTGTGGGAGTGTGTAAAGAGTTGCATGAGAGCGAGATGTAGCTTACTGGGAGGAAATAACAAAAACCCGCCGGAGCTTTTGAGGCTGAACAGTACTGGCTCAAAAATGTGGCCGGGCGGGAAAAGGAGTTTGCAGGGTGGATTCATTTTTTATAATTCCCACAACATGCAGGCTACCATATGGATGCTAAGAACCAAACTTGGATACTCTGGAAGAGCAGTCAGTGCTTATAACAGCTGAGCTGCCTCTGCAGCCTGAGCTCATTTCGAATTTAGTACTACTTGCCAAGAATAAAAACAAATAAAATAGGAAAATAAAGCCATTAACTGAACCTGGCCTGTAGTGGGTGTGGTCTAGCCTCTGTGTCTCCACGATTCTGCACAGCTGAGATGTTGGTCTCTATCATTTGTTCTTCAGCATCTTTTTCTTTCTACCTTTACAGTGTGATGTGTCTCTGTACATGCCTGCCTCACCGGCCCACATTCTGCTCTCTCCAAGCCTCTCAGTTTCCTAGGATGTTCCCTAGTGGGTTCAGAGACATTTAGAACACGGTCTTGTTTTTATAGAGGCTACCCTTCTATGAACTGTGCTAAATCCAAAACGATGGATCAGCTAGTTCATAAACTTGGTTGGCTTCTTCAGTAGCTATATAAGGCTTTGTGTTTTTATACAGTAACATTATTAAATGTCAGGAGGAAATAAAGATGAATAAAAGTTTTAGTGTTAGAAAGTTAAACTTAAAATACCATTTAAATACATTTATATGAGATAAGAGTATAAATCTTTTGATTTTATTTTTTTACCTTCCATATGAGCCGTGCAGATCTATATTCCTGTGCATGGGATGGGTTTATCTTATACCAGAAGCTTGGTGGTTTGGACGGTCCTAAAGAAAACACAAACTTCATAAAATAAAATGCTTTTTACTTTAACAATACAGTAAAATTCTGAAGTAATTCTTTCTATTCTTAATGTTCTTGCCCTTTAGTCACACAGCATTCCTCTTTACAAGAGCAGGCCCACTGCAGAACTCATATGCATACAGGCATATATGTACATATACATACATACACCCCCCCCCACACACACACACAAAACAAAACATGAAGTTTTGCTATGTTACCCACGGCAGGATGGAACTTCTAGGCTCAAATGATTCTCCTACTTTGGCCTTCTGCAGTTGGGACTACAAGCCTGTGCCATGGTGCTTGGCTATAGATTATATTTAAACTCTTTAGAGATGTAAGTATATTCCCACAAGTAGACAAAAAGCCCCACTATTTTGTGTGTGTGTGTGTGTGTGTGTGTGTGTGTGTGTAGTATTCATGTAGTACAGTGGACAAGAAAAAACAAAGTCTTAAAAATAGTTTTTCTTCAAACAGAGTGATTTAAAAAATGAAACAGAATTATTTGTATTACTTTTTGCTAAAGATGAACCTGGAAACACATATGTTGGTGTATGTTCAGTTTCTAGCTATATGAGCATAATATAAAGAGATTTCCGAGCACTAGGATCCAGTCACACACACTGACACAGCAGCCCCTCCAAACTGTATGGCATGTATTCTAAGAGCACATGTGGATACCAGGAACTCTGAAGAGTAATGAACATTTTATATGCATTGCTTTTCCTACAAACATTACTCATGCTAAAGTTGAACTCGTAAATTAGGTACAGTAACAAATTAACAACAATGGATGATATTAAATAATGGATAATAAAAATATAATGAAGTTACTTAAAATTTATATATTGTTAGATTCTTTATTCCTGAAATTTTCCATTTCCTATTTTTAGACTGTGAGTAACTACAAACAAGGACAGCAAGACTGAAGCTAAGGTGTGAGCGCCATAACTACATTAAATCATTCTTCTAAGAGGTATGTAAGCAAGGGGCCTCATCACCTAAGCACTGGAGACGTGAGGTAGAAGATTATGACTAGCTATGGACACTTGGTGTGTTTGAGTGTGAGCTACAGGAGAGCCCATTTCAAACAACAACAAAATTCCTTTAAGTTCTGACTTTCCAGGGCTTTGTTAAGAATATCTACAAATACTGTACTTACTAAAACAAACAGTATTTGAATGAAACCCACACAGTGATGTGCTGGTTGTGAGAAAGTGACAGAACAACACACAGAGAGAGTAAGAAGACAAGCCCGCAGGAAGCTGTTTGAAAAGCTGCTGGTCCCACACACTGAGATCTCACACACTATACTACCATGGTGCTGCACTCAAACAGAATAAAGAACATAGAAGTACACAGGAAGTGAACCAGAGACATTTCTTAACACGAACAGCATCCAGAAGCTTCACACTGCAGGCTAAAGTAATGCTTCATCTAATGGCTTTTAAGATGGCTCTAGAGAGCACTGAATGCACACTTAAGCACATTTTGCCTCTGTTCCGAGGTGCTTCATGAACGTACAAATGGACCCATAAACTCTAAAAACCCACTTTAAGAATTCTCCATCAACAACTGGGCATGGCAACTCATGTATAATCCTAACACTTGGATGCAGAGACAGGAGGACTGCTGAGAGTCTAAGACCAGCCTGTGTTACAATACAAGTTCTCCATCTTTCCCCTCCTCCACAAAAACAAAATATCCCTCGCTGAGCCAAAGAAGCCTACTTATTAGATTAAGCATTCTCAAATTGGCCACGGTAAGACTGCTTTCTACAGTGTTCATGAGAGCGAGAAGAGCCTTATAGAAGGAGGGACACTGTTGCCCTTGACATTTTTAGTTCACAGTGACCTAAACCTCTAGGGAGATGGTTGAAGGCATGGGGCTTGTAAGCCAAGGGTGCTGCTAGAAGACCATGGTAGGAAAAGGCCCAGAGAAGAATCTTCAGCAAAGGATTGACTGCTGGTGACTACACAGGAGATCAGAACTGCTGGCCGCTTTGCGAGGAGAGTCTAACTTGTCCGTCTATGTTCATTTCTATGTGTATGAGTGTTTTATCTGTATGCCTATGCACTGTTATGTATGCAGTACCCATGGAGGCCAGAAGAGAGCGTCAGATCCTCTGAACTGGAATTGACCTCCAGGTCTCCAAAGAGCAAGAGCGCTCTCACTCACTGAGCCACCTCTCCAGACCCAGACCCAGAGACCTTTCTTTAGACTCCACACCGTTTTGAGCTTTTATATTCTGTACTGTATGTGTAATTATAATTTAATCAATGATGAAAATAGCACTTACAGCAAACCAACCCAAATCCCAAGTCAGCCCTTTCCAAGGGTTTATCAAATGCTGGTACAAAAAAAAAAAAAAAAAAATCTATAACATATTTTTGACAGTGTTTTATTTTAGCTTTGAGCCATGGCTACATTGGAAATCAAACTCACAGAGATCCCCCGGCCTCTGCCTTCAGTGCTGGGATTAAAGGCATGCACCACCCAGCCAACTCTGACAGTGTGATTTTAATGAGTTAGGATACAATTCTCTAGTTAGGGACACCTTCCTTGAACAAAGCTATATGAATTTTTTTAATGACATTTAAGATACCTTTCCATGGTACTATAATATAACCTAATTAGGTATCAAATACACTTATACTATCAATATGTATTGATATGTATCATTATACATATCAAGTTTTTTGGGGTGTCCTTAAAAGTGAAATAATACAGCAGTACAGCCTGACTAAATAATCACACGTACAGCGGTAAGGGCTGTATCTTTAAAGTCGGGCAACAGAATTCGCAGCTGGCCTTCCGACGCACCCTTGCACCACGTGTACTTACTGTCTTCATACGTAGTCCCACTCGCCTCCTCACTCCAATCACTCCAGTAGCCCCTCCCATTCTCCCTTATGGACCGGATCCTAAACACATATTCTGTAAAAGGCTTAAGGTCTTGCACAGTGAACGAAGTTCGGGGAGACACTGTATCTTCAAGAGGGACCTGAGAATAAAGCAAATTGAGCGACATCATCAACACCTCCAATAGAGAAGGTTCGTAAAGTGAGTATAGCTTTAGAAATCAATTTAATGCAACATTAATAAATTCAACCACTGGAGTAAAAGACATGGAAGTAACAATATGACGATCTATAGGCTCCATTCACCTATTCGTTCCTTCTTCTATGAGATCTGCAATACTCAGGATTCTCAATGTAAAAGAAATGACACATGCTCGTAGTATCAGGCAGAAGGACTGAACTACTGAAGACAGAGCAAGTAGCAAGTTCTAAGCCAGGCTACATTATCTGAAGTGAGAGTCTGTCTCAAAGAACCAGACCCATCCAACAGCTAAACACAAACATAAAAACAAACAACCACAAAACACTTCAAGGACGATTAGTGAAAAGATACAGGCAAGAATAAATGTTGGAACCCTGATGCTAGCGTACTAGGAACTGTACTGTACCAGCTAACTCTATGTGCAAAGGGAAAAAGAGCCTGAAAAAAGACTCCAAGAGGGCAGCGTTGAGAGTCATGAGCATACTGCACAGAAGAAAATAATTGTGTTGTCCTCAATCCTATCTTCTTCCCACTGAGCCCCTTCTGTCCAGGAGCTCATGGGGAGCGGGATGGAATGGGAATCCACCGTGAAATCAGGCAGGCCAGTACACCATGACAACAGTGTGCAGAAGGAAGGGCTGTAGATAGATAGATAGATAGATAGATAGATAGATAGAGAGATCGAGAGATCAGAGAACAAGAAGCTATCCAAACCCACCAAGAAAATAGAAGCTAGGATGACGCCATGGCTCAGAGAGTAAAAGGTGCCTGCTACTAAGCCAGCCACCTGAGCTGGATTCCTGGAACCCACACAGTGGAACAAGAAAACTAACTACCTTCCATAACTTGTGAGACTTCTGCATGCATGCTGTGATGTGTACACACAGAATTAAAAAAAAAAAAAAAAGGTTGAAAGGAAAGCAAAGCAGAAGCTAGCCTAGTAGATGAACTTGTCCTTTAACTGGGAGTGGAGTGGAAATCAAATACACATAAATAACTACTTCTTTCTGCCACTCTGACATTTCAATACTGGATACAAAAATAGATGTTAAAGTTTGTACACTTTTTATTGAGTTAAGGCTCTATGATATTAAAATTTACTTTGAAGAACTTTAAAAACACATCCTCTGAACAGTCTGAGTCGTGAAGCCAGTTTTGTTTTGCTTTTTGTGATTGTATTATGAACCAGTAAAATAAGTGGAGTATCATAAAGGTCATGGGTTAATATCTTTATTTAAGTTCATAACTGCAGCCATGGTAGTAAAGTAAATGAATGGAGCAATCAATCAACAAAAACAAAAGGGGGATAGTTATAAATGGAATTGCAGCAGAAAATCTCACTGGCGGTCAATGTGGTACCACCGACAGCTACAAGTACTCCTCTGCTGAGAACAAAGACCTGCTACCTTTCCTTCCAGGCTTGCAATCCCTACGAAACCTTTCTGGACTTGAAGAGTTGGCAAACCTTCAATCGAGGGCTAGAGAGTAAGGCTCTTGAGCTGGGAGCCAGAAAATCTGTTACTCCAACCCCCCAAAAAGGCAACGAACATGTTCCGGCAAAACTCTGTTTCTAAAGCAGGCAGCAGGTTTCAGCCCACTGCAGCAAAGCTGTCTGAACTACGTGTGCCAAGCCTTGCTCTAGTTCATGTTTAAAATCCCCAGTTTCTCTAGCTGCTTGTCTATCTGTCAAATGAAATGCTTCACATTAAGACGTTGGGAAAATAGGTGAGTCTTCATATTATTGATCAAAACAAACAAAGCAAGCAAACAAACAAAAGCAACAACACTATTAGAGTAAACAGCAACTTCTAATTTACCTGACTCCAAGTTGAGGCATCTTTGGTCCTATATTGGATGTCAGACTTCAGCCTTAAAACACCACCACCCAAACCTGAACTGACCCATGTGAGCTTTAATATACTGGATAATTCTTCTGAGTTGGTCACTGATAAATTATGTGGTGGGCTGGGTTTCACTGAAGAATAAAATAAGTCCTAAAGTTAGTCATGCTTTACTTTATAATTTCATGTACTATAAGACAAAACCATGATGACCTGCTTTATAAGATTACTCTTACCAAATGTAATCTCTCTAGAAATGATGCTCTGCTGTATAATAGAAAGACTCTAAGGAAACGTTTCCTAGTCAGTATAGTTGTTGACTTTCAGATGCTGATATTAAAAAATACTAAAATTTTATAGCAAATTATATTTTAAAAAGAAAATAAAAATAATCAAGTAAGTCACTGTGATTGCAACAGTGTGTTGCAAGCCTGAAAATTGGGTAAATAATGAAATGGTAACATTCTAAGTGAGCTGGAAAACTGGACAAGTAACAAAAGGTAACACTCTAAGTGGGGAAGGCAGAAGGGTCAGGAGTTCAAAGTTAGCCTTAGAAACACCGACCGGTCTACAGCCAGACTGGGCTACATGAGGTCCAGTCTTAAAAATAAATCAAAACAAACAGCAATGATAAAATATTCCAAAATCAAACTGAAAACAGCCATGAGTATGGCTAAACTACAGGCATTTTTCTGTTTCCAAATTACATTTAATAATATTATAAAAGACTTTATAAAAATCACTGTACTAATAAACACTTCTACATTAATCGAAATCTGAAAAATAATTTATAAACCATAGAGTAGTTTAATAAAATCTCAAATTCGGGCTTCTAAGTACCTTTATCTGCGGGGTCGAAATTGATAGACTCTGAGGACACCTTCCCAAGGGCATTCTCTGCTTCCACCCAGACTTCAATGTTGACAAAATAGATGGGCGTGTAGCTGACTACGCATGAGGTGCCACGTTTTGTTTGACAATCAGGAAACTTCTCTGTTGCCCTAAGTAAAAAATTGGAAGAACCAGTCATTAAAAATAGATTTGAAAACATACAGGTGAAGAGAGTGACTGGGAAAGAGTTGGATATGACCCAGACTGGTGCACTAACCTTTGGAATGAAGTGTTGTTAATCAAAGACAGATCATATATCTTAAAAATTGTATTCAATCTATACCTGTGATATTATTTCCACATTTTTATCTAAGAAAATTTCATTCTAGAATTTTATGCTATGTCCTTAATGATTCTTCCCTAAAAAATGATCTAGTTCCCTGTGGTCTCAGAATAGCAGCCTTACCTCACTCATAAAGGCATGTTTCAGGATCCCCTGCAGATGCCTAAAACTCTGGGTAACACCCAATCCTAGGTATCCTACTCACTTCACTATGATGGTGTTTAATCTCTGAATTAAGCATGGTAGATGAACAACTCTAACATAACAAGTAAGTGAATGCAATCTCTCCCTCAATTACTCAATTGTCTTGTCATGGTGTAAGATGATTTGAATTGAGGTGAATGATATCAGTCCTGTGAGATACTGATGGGACACTATTAACTTGACAAAAATCCAGAAAGAAGGCTGTGGTGGTTTGAATATGCTTGGTCTAGGGATGGCAATACTAAGAGGTATAGCCTTGTTAGCATAGGTGGGGCACTGTTGGAGTAGATGTGTCACTGTGGGGGTGGGCTTAAGTAGCTTTCTCCTAGCTGCCTGAGGATGCCAGTCTTCTTCTGTTTGCCTTCAGAACAAGATGTAGAACCCTCAGCTATTCTAGCACCATGCCTGCCTGGACACTGCCATGCTTCCCACCATGCTAATGGACCAAACCTCTGAACCTGTAAGCCAGCCCCAATTAAGTGTTGTCCTTTAGAAGAGTTGCCTTGGTCATGGTGTCTCTTCACAGCAAAGGAAACCCTAAGACAGGTGGTTTGAGTAAGAATGCCCCATAGGCTCATATATTGAATGCTTTAGTCATCAGCTACCTGATGGTGCTACCTGAAGAGAATTAGGTCTGTGGCCTTAT
Source organism: Montemys delectorum (assembly GCA_019843815.1). Taxonomy (NCBI): domain Eukaryota; kingdom Metazoa; phylum Chordata; class Mammalia; order Rodentia; family Muridae; genus Montemys; species Montemys delectorum. The sequence continues at coordinate 18,955 of JADRCD010215680.1, forward strand.
TTATTGGGAGTAGGTGTGGTGTTGTTAGAGCAATGTGTCCCTGGGTGTAAACTTTGAGCTTTCAAAAGCCCAAGCCAGGCCCAGTGTCTCTTCCTACTGCCTGTGGATCCAGATGTCAAACTCTCAGCTATTTCTCTAGCAACAAGCCTGCCTGCCTACCTGCCTGTCACCACGTTCCCTGCCGTGATGATAACGGACTCATCTCTGAAACTATAAGCCAGCTCCAATTAAATGTTCTCTTTATGAGAGTTGTCTTGGTCTTGGTGTCTCTTTGCAGCCCTAGAACACCGATTAAGATAAGAACCATCTTTCCAGGTGATCTTAAATCAAGCCATGATGACATCTGTGGTCAATGATATTATTTAAAGTGTTTTGCTGCAAGCTTCTAGAAGAATACTGTAATAGCAATTTGCTTGTCTTTAACTCATCAAGGGATTGCCTAGAAAGCTGTAATCTGTGGTGATCAGAAGCATGCCTTTATGCTGTGTTACTCCAAGGACTGGGCATGCCTTTGATCTTGTATTTCTCAAGATCTATACTCCACACTTTTGTCCTTCAGTGTCTGTGTATTCAAACTCTGCAGCCTTCCTCAGTTATCAAACTTTGTTCAGTAGAGTTGTTTCTTTCCAACAGCTTGCTGCTGGTTCTACCTCAGTTTCCTCTTCATCTTCTATAGGTGACTCAATTAGATGGACCATTAGTACTTCTCAAGGGCCTCATGCTACATAATCTCTACCATTCTCTACCAACTTATCTGCCGAGTAAATGATTTTCTGTCTTGCCTGTAAACCTCTGGAAAGCATTCTCAACCCTGTTGTAGAAATTGTTAATCTCAGTCGGGGACTTTTATTCTGCCTTTGATCATTCAGTTCCCAGATAAAAAAGACATACAATATTAACATTTAATAATAAGCCTTAATCAGCACTAAAGTTGGGCAGATATCTACCCTCTATGCTAGTATGTCTACTTCCCTGACAATCTCCCCACAATATGACTTGCCATGTTCCATTTGGGCTGCTTTAAGCTCCAAGTGGCCAGCCCTCATGGCCATAATTTCAAGATTCTTACCCCATGGCATCTTCTCCTCTCTCCCTTTCCTCTCCCTCTTCTGGTGGTTCTCTTTAGACCCCACGCCCAGGAACCGTGAACACTGCCTATATCTCTTCTGCCCAGCTACTAGCTGTCATCATCTTTATCTAACCAATAGTTTTAAATAGTTTTAAATTAAGGGGTGAAGTCACATTGTATGTGCAGATTCTCTCGTTCCTGGGAGTAACCAGGCCCTGGGGGCCAATATTTAGTATTACAATACATAGCAAAAGACCAAACCTCAACATGACCCTGCTCTATAAACTTCTGCAGGCATTTACATGTAGTTTCTACTTTGCATTCACCTACTGCAACTCTATGGGTTACTATCCTAGAAACAGTGATCATCTCAGCACTGCATATGTACAAACTAGGGTCTCCATCAGTACCTGATTGACACAACCAATACCAAGTGGCCTCTGCTAGCCAGACAAGGCCATATTACGAGGTAAATCACTACTCGACACCTTGATAACTGCTGGATATGCCATCTACTGTCAGACTTTAAGTCTTCTTAAATCATTCTTCCAAGGATTTCACCACTTGTGGGATAAAGCACTGCTAGAACTATCCCAGACAGGAGGGCTATCTATCACCTGTACATTATAACTACATTACCAGGACACTAGAGGATATGCATGTCAGTCTTCGCTTTGTACACTGTACTAAGCTTAATCATATGGCTTGAACTGTGGCCACAAAGTACCAGAGTAAATCTGTTTTATGCTTTGGTTATACTTCCACAGCTTAAAGACTGTACATTCGACTGGGCACCTGCGAATGTAACAGCACTTTCTTCCTTACTTGCAGACAGCCTCTTCAGTACGTGTGTATGCTTCAATCCAAACCTACTTCGGAATGTGCATAACACCCCCACCACCTTGCTTGCAGTAAATGGGTTAGTGTTGCTTCCCTTAAGAAATCACTTGTAGACCCAGTACTTCCTGTTCAATGTCTTGCTCTCGTCTGGAGCATGATTTCTGTTCATATCATCCCAGCCGTAGATGTAATGTTTTCCATCTTAACTCAGTAAGTATCATATACTGAGGAAGTAGCTGAGGTGTGAAAAGCCTATTTTTTCCTTCTTCCTAATATCACAAACAGGAAATCTGACCTTACTACATATTAAAATATTCTCTCATGTTGGTCAAGAACTTTCTGTCTTTCAGAAGTTTCTTAAAGAAAGCCACTATATAGTTTCTCTTTGCATATACAAATGCTATGCTTTGGGGCTACTATTAAGTAAAACTGGCTTGTCTATTTAAATACAAGCACTGTGTCATCACCATCAAATAACCAAGGTGAGCACTGAGGAACTAGCAAGCAGGCAGCATGGATCCATGGAGCCAAAGGTGGGACTGAGAGGGATCTGAAACTTCATTAGCCTATGCAGAAGGGAGTGCAGCGGCTCAGGAACTGTTTATTTATGGAACTGTCAATTCAATACTTTTAGACTGAAACAACAGATTAACAAGATTTGTTGTAGTCTTTCTCCTTGAAACAGAATCCCTACTAAACTAGCATTGTATTTTCTCTATTCAGAATATGCTAGGTGAGAGAAGATGAGTCAAAGGAGTTCTATCAAGGCCCCAAACTTCTTCAATCTTTACAGCCAAACCAGGGAACCACCTGCTGAGTTTGTCAACTATAGAAAGCTTAAATTATTCACAAAGTTCTGTCTTAGTTTAAAACATTCACAAAAAATAAGCCTTTAAAAAATAAAAAGATAGGGCTGAAGAGACGACTCAGTGGTTAAGAGCACTGACTGCTCTTCTGAACGTCCTGAGTTCAAGTCCCAGCAACCACATGGTGGCTTACAACCCTCCATAATGAGGTCTGATGCCCTCTTCTGGTGTGTCTGAAGACAGCTACAGTGTACTTAGATATAATAATAAAAAAATTTAAAAAAGAAATAAAAAGATAAAGCAAGCTCTTCCTCTGGAGGAGCAGCAGCGCTCTGAACTGAGTCACCTCTTCAGCCCTGACTTCAAATGTTTTAAAACAATGATTCAACCATATGCATTTGTAGAGAAAAGCAATTTAAAAACTGCTTTCAAAAATGTTATCACCAGCAATAATATTGGAATTGTGTCTAGAATTACATTCTTGTTTATTGTGGAAAACAGTAGTAAACAAATGTTTTAATATTGTTGGGAACTAGAATTTTTGGTACAGAAAAGAGGATGTTGTTGCTTGATGAATTATAAATTTAAAAAAAACAAAAACAAACTATAGTCCCCTTTCAAAGTTGAAAATATCAACATGACTCAAGATGCACCTATCTTTTTGTGTGTGAGAACACTCAAATAGCCCTGAGACTAGAGATTCAGTTCAAAGGCAGGGTACTTGCAAAGTACCTGGGATGTACATCTAAGAGCTGGAAAATCAAATACATAAACAAAACAACGGAGAGTACTATACTCCTATCATCCATAAATAATAAGCACTGACAAGCGCTCAGACATCAAAATGAAAGCAGATGGGGTGTAAGCTGGTCCAACCCCAGCAGCAGTCTCACAGGGTGGGGACCAGGATGAACTGAGGAGAAAACTTCAGGGAACATGTGTTCTATAGGTGTATGCCCTTGTCAAAACCCCTGCGTGACATAGACACTTTAGATCTGTGCTCGCGCTATAAACAAAGTTTAATACACTTAAATATCGATGCTAACCATGTAAACATTGAAGTGTCAAATTATAAATATTCCTAATGCCTACAACTTTGAAGTTCATTGAAGAATGTGATTAAACTGACCGCTGGAAAGGAAACTGCACTTGGATGTGATAAAGCAAATCTCATAAAATGAATTGTAGAACCTGGGTGTCAGGAATGCATAGGATCCACTATTCTTTTAGCTTCTGCGTTAGATTTCTGAGGATGGATAAGGCTGGCAACAGTAGAAACCAACCAATGTGCAGTGTGTGGGCATGAGCAGGCCAGCAAGCAGTTCGTGTCTGGTGTGTTTCTCAATCCCAGTGCACTTCACTTACTAAGACAAGGTCACCGAACTCTGAAGCTCAGTGACCTCGGCTGGCCGGCCAGTAAGCTGCAGCCTGTCTCTGTTTATCTATCCCTCCTCAGAGCTGGGATCACAGAGCGATGCCATGTCATCTGATGTGTAGGTTTTAGAGATCTGAGCTAAGAGAGTGCTTGTGCAGTGAGCACTCTACTGACAACCATCTCCCCAACCTGCTACTTAATCCTGGGAGGTGGGGGTGGAGGGGGAAGGATAACAATGTTAGTGGGAGGAACACACCGTCCCCGTGAAATTTTTGGAAAAAGAAATTCAACCCATATTTGACTAAATATATTAACGTAGCAATTTTTAGGAAATAAAGGAATGACAGAATATTACACAATATCCAAGAAGTAATTGAATTGCATAGGAAGGAAACGGCAGAAGTAGAATCTGTCATTTAAGAGAGAGAAGAAAAGCCAGGCAGTGGTGGCCACGCCTTTAATCCCAGCACTTGGGAGGCAGAGGCAGGCAGATTTCTGAGTTCGAGGCCAGCCTGGTCTACAGAGTGAGTTCCAGGACAGCCAGGGCTACATAGAGAAACCCTGTCTCAAAAAACCAGGAAAAAAAAAAAGAGAGAGAGTGAGTGAGAGAAGAATTCATCAATTTAAAAGGTAAGGACAGTTGTAAACTTTTTTAAAATTTTTATTCAAAAACATTTTTGTAAGAAAACATTTTATGAGAGAAATGGGAAAATTAATACTAGCTGAAAGTGTGATATAAAAATATTTCAAATTGTTGGGGTATAACAATAGTGCGGTGGTTTAAATAAGAATGGCCCCTGTAGGCTCATCTATTGGAACGCTTTGTCACTAAGGAGTGGCACTACCAGGAGGTGTGTCCTTGTTGGGGTAGGTGTGCCTTTCTTTGTTGGAGGAAG